>MU226400.1:5043186-5064697 GCA_018584345.1 Thuja plicata | reverse complement strand
AATGTTTCCTTTTTCTTTGTATTCACATGTCGATTAGATTGGACATAGTGATCTTCATATGTAAGTGGATTCTTGAATTTATGATTTCTTTGTTTGACATCCAAATTTCTTCCAAAAGACTTGGGATGTGTGGATGAATAAGACCGATATGGATGGTTCATATGGATGTGTTGATATGGAGTTTTCAAAGATGCATGTTTCTATTGATCTTGATAGGAGATAGGGTAAGTGGATAGAGGGATATATGGACCCAATATAGATGGAAGGTTTGAAGATTTTGTCTCTTGAAAATATGGACCAAGGATATATTTGGAAGATGGAGAAGGCTGATTCTTGTGTGCAAATGGAGGAATATAAGGTGTGAAATGAGTATCAACATCTTTAGAGTGAGCTTCCCGACCAAGGATCTTTTGTCTCAAATTCATCTTCATACCCATAGGCTCATGTGTAACTTTGATAGGAGCCATTTTAACTGGAACCCTTGATGCTTGAGGAAACTTATTGTCATGTAAGGGATTTGGAGGAATAATGATTTCTTGAGGTGGATATGGAGGTTTATATGAAAGATATGATGGAACATGTTGATCTTGATAAGGGTCTTTGTATAATGCAGGAAGAGTACCATGCTCTTGATTTTCAATAGAATTTTTAGAAGTATTAAGATCTTGCTTAGGAGGTGGAGGACTATGTAGCTCTTGAGATGGAGGAATATCTTTTTGAAGGAAATGACAATATACAAGGGGATCATCTTCATATTGTAGGGATATGGGATCTTTGTCAAATGTTGGATGGGATAGGATAATATCTTGATCTTGATCATTAGTAAGACTTGTTTTTTTGTTCTTTTTATTATCCTCTTGACATGGATCCACTCTAAAGGAAAAGATAGGATTTTTAATCTTCATGAGGGATTCTTGAAGGATTGCTAGGGAATTATCCAAAATAGGCTTTGAAGTAGATGAGAGCTTAGAGTCTTTGATCTTAGGAGCATGGAATGTACTTGCTGCAAGATAAATATTAGCTTGTATTTCTTTTAAAGGCATCCCTTGAGGGTAGACATAATTATCATGAAAAACATTAGGATCTTTGTGTGATGGAGGATATTTGGATATCCTTGAAGCTTTGTCAGATGGAGGAATAGCGGAAGAATTAGAAGTAGCATGTAGCTCATTTCTAGACATAGGTTCATGGTTTTGATATTGCTTGGGATTGGTATCTTCATTTGATAATTCATTAGTATCGTCAACTTTGATTATGGAATCATCAATTAGATCTTGGATTTTATGCTCATTATTTTGATGATAGGCATAGTAGGTACTCACAAATGACATTCCACATGAGATGGTTTGAGGCAATGTGATGAGATTGTTTTCAAGAAGCTCTTCCAGCATTGCTGTATAAGATCGTCTCAAGAGAGTAAATGCTCTATCCCTTGGACATGTAGATCTACTTGAACTCTCCAAAGAGATGTTGGATTCAATATTATGAGGATGTTGATCAAAGATAGGATTGACATGATCCTATGAAATAATCTCTTGATCAAAGATAGGAGTACCATGAGTAGGTCTCTTCTTACCTGAAGAATGTGAAGACATGTGTGCATCATTGTCATAGGAAAGATGATATATTGATCTTAGTGAAGACCCACTTGATGAGGTATCCTTTTCTTCTTTTAAGTCTTGAATTTCAGATTTCAAAGCTTGCATTTTTTTAGATAAGGTTTTAATGAGAATTTTATCTTCCTTGTTGTTAAGACCATAGGGTCTATCCCATGTGTTTTCGGCCATCATAAGATTGTTTTGATCAAAGTCTCAGAATGGTGCCAAAAGGATTTCCAAATTGTCCCTAAATGTGTGAGTTTGGGTTTGTTGTTTCAAAGTGATTGATTCTAGTGTCAGAGGGTGTTAGAATGCCCTGATAGTGAGTTGGGAACCAATGAGAGTTGATTGTTTGAAGTAAGTGACTCCAGCATCAGAGGGTGTTAGAGTGCCCTGATAGTGAGCTGGGAATCAATTTTATTTTTTTATTGCAAGCACCACACGATTTGGGACCAATAATGAAAATCCAAGAGGACATGCAAGGTAGACTTGTGAAAAAAAAAATTGAAACAGCGACCAGCAAACCAGAAAAAGTAACAGGACTAGACTAAGGAGCCAAAAGGGTATCCAATTTTACTAAAGTTTTTTGAGAAACAAATTCGCACATGCCCACTGTCCTAGATGGGAACCTTTGCATGCGAGCCAGGAAATACAAGATGTGACCTTTCTCCCTAGATACGATGCAGTACTGTCTTGAAGTTTGTGCAAATTTGTTTGATAATAGGGTGTTTTTGCATCTTTCTAGTGAGTGAAAACTATTGAATGTAGCCAAAGGATTGAATTTTGTTGCTTGTTTGAATGATTTATCTTGTTAATGAACTTTCAGACACATCAAGCAGATTTGCATTGTTAGGGGTGAACAAACACATTCTTACTCCCTATTTTCTAAGTAGAGGATGAAAATCCTTGCTCATTGACTTAGGTACACACTCAAATGCTAATCAGAATATGGCCATCATTAAGCATGCAATAGCTCCAGTCATGATTCCATATTAGCCGACTCCAAACGAAAGTGAGGGCATGATATGACGAGTGTCTTGGGGCAATTACTTTTTGCCTTGCACAAGGATTATCACCCTTTCGGGGATGAATCAGGTAGTTTGACTACAAATTTTGTTGTTTATGATGGGGCAATCTGTTCGAAATTGTCTCCCATAGAATTGTACAAGGGTAAATTGAGGCGTATAGCCCTATGATTACTCAAATAGGTGTATTATCGCAAGTAAGATTCAAGCGGCTCTGCTCTACACATACCCAAGCATGTTCAAGGAATGATGTCAAAATTCTGAGAACAAAATTAATTCTATCTTCTGAGGCTTTGGCCTATGAGCAAGCAATTATTTATAATGAGTTGGAAGGGTTGGCATAAAACCTGTCCTCACTTGGGTTGTTCCCAGGAGATTTTTTCCTCAACCGGCAGGCCCTCTACCATTTAATAAGAATACAAAGGATTGGCGAGCGTAGGATTTCTAGATTTCTGATTCTTCGAAAGAAGAAGAGCATAATCTCCTAGTCCATGTCATTTTCTACCAAAACACTTCAAGCAAAGATCCTAAGTTAATGAAAGCATAAATACTTGAAAGCAAAGTTTGTTTTGTTCAGTTTCCCCAAAGTTAGGTGATTTTCTTGTTCAATTACTATCCAAAATTTAGACAGTGAAGTTTGCTTGTTCAATTAACCGCAATGTTAAATGATTTGTGTTGTCCAATTTCTGATCCAAAGGGAATTATACGATGTAACTTGTTGAATTATCCCACAAGATTAGTGATTTGCTTTGTTCAATTTCTGATCCAAGGGAAAATTAAAAATAGTGAAGCTTGTTCAATTAGTCCTACAAGCTTAGTGATTTGCCTTGTTCAATTACAATATCCCAAAATGAATTAAACGGTGAGTTTCTTTGCCTTGTCCATTTATCTCCAAATTCCTTCACAAGTATTAAACCAACTTTTGATTTTCTAATTTTCCTTAAAGGAAAAGAGCATAGTAATTTGGTTGATTTAACAAATGATTAAAAAATGTGTTAAGTGTTAAAAATTTTGAACAAATAATTTAAGTTAATCCATTCAAACACCTGCAAAACATGTTAGGCTACTAAAAATATGATCAAAACCACGAAAACAACCAAGTTAGCAAGTTAGCAATCAAATTTATCAATGAAAGAACTATTTATTTTTTCTCTCTGGAATCCAGACGATAATTCAGAGACCTAAAATGATAAAACCTAGAAATGATAAAATTTTGACCCCAAACAATAATCTTTACCCAAAATGATAACCCTTTTACGCGAAACGATAAAATGGACCCAAAACAATAAAGGGGTTACCAAAGATGCATTAAAGCCAAATTTTTACCTTCCAAAAATGATGTCATTGAAGCAGCATACGATATCAAAATTCCCAAAGATGATGAAATATTTCCCGTAGATAATAGATCACTCCCGGAAACGATGGCTATTTAACCCAAAATGATAAACTGCCTGCAAACTTCAACAATGTTAAGAATAGAGAGTAGAATTTTGTGAAAATTTGAGCAATCTTGTCCCACAGTGGGTGCCAAAAATGTGTGTGTGATTTTATGCACCTGTTAAGAAAGACACAACACTTCAATAGATCATTGCATTAGTGAAAACAAAGAATTAGCAAGCATAACAATCACCAAAATTGACCTATTGCTTCCTATCTAGAAGTATGAAAAATGACATAATAACCCTCAAATTATGCATATTTCAGTGACATATACAACCTAGAAGGAATGATTTGAATGAAAACTAATCTAAAAAGCTCAAGAAACATGCATCCTAAGCTCTAAGAATGAAGATTATAATAATACAACTATTTGGAGCTAAAAAACAATATGAATCCCTAAAAACATGAACAACATAAGTATACTCCCTCAATTTTCCAAATATGGGCATCATAATAATGCTTTCAACTCTTTAAAATTCAGGGCCATTTGAGCTCAAAATTCATCCAATTTATAGAAGAAATGGAGGAAGGGGAGAAGATTCTATAAGGGAAGCCATTAATGAGGATGTAAGACTCATTAATGAGGAGTGTGGAAGAGAATGTGTAAGAGCCATTAATGCTTCATTTATGAAAGCATTAATGAGGTATGGGTGATGGTTTAAGAAGCATGGGTGAGGGTTTAAAGTCAAGCTTGAGAACTTTGACTTTTGAGGGAGGGTTGAATTCCTAATCACAAATTTAGGAATGTGACAAGCTTAGGGGTAGGTTAGGATTAGGATTAAGGCTTAAGATAGGTGATTAAGGAGATAGAGGTGGGAGGAGAGAGAATGGATGGAGGGGGATTAGCTAATTAGGGTTAATTAGCTAATTAAGAAGAATTAGCATGTGAGAAGGGGTTGGGATGAGTTTGAACTCATGGTTGGGTAGTTGAGATTGGTTAGGTTAGAGGGAATATTAATGAAATGAATTATTGTAATAACATATTCACTCAATAATAGGGATTTTAATTAATTATTTAAGCTTTTGATTGCTTTGTAATAATTAATTAGGACTATAGCCAAATTGAGTTAATTAGACTAGGGGATTGATTTTGCAAGTGATGAGGTATAATTAGGATTTCATTAGTTACTTTTAAATTAATTACCTTAGCCATGTTTTGATTTGAATTGATTTGATTTGATTGGCTAAGGTGATTAATGTAAATTAGTGATTAAATCGCTTAGGACATAAATTTTGATTTCAAAAGAATTATGCCAACCGATTGAAGAGTTGTCTTGACATAATTGGGGGTATGATCACACTTAGGGAAAATAGGGTCTATGGTCAGAGCAGACCAAATTAGGGTGGTTACAACAGTAAACCCTGATGGATAGTGAACCCCGAGCACAGAATTTCATAGTGTTACCCGACGAACAATGTTACCCGAGCAAGTGATACCCAAGCAAGAATTACCAAGCTAACTGCAGTTGTCAACGAGCAGAACTGAAGTTGATGCCCAAGCTATCTGCAGTAGTCACCGAGCACAAGTAAAGTGTTGACCAACGGGAATTGAAGTTAGAAAATGACAAAACAACTTAGCTTGCAGGAGCTATATCTAGAGTTAACTGATTGATTACTTTTTTTTTCATCAATCAAATAAAAACTAAAGATAAGAAGGATATTTAAAGCATGTTTTATTCCATAAAACAAGGAGATATTTATGGAATAAAACTAAAGCAAGCATGGCAAGATTTACAGATCAAGAAGTGATCAACGAAGAAATAAAAAGGACAAAGAATGGTGAAATCATGTCCATATAAAGAGACAAGTAATTCATTATGAAAAAAGAATGTTGAATATAATTCTGGTGAATATAGAAGTCTTCATGTAGATCTGATCATACAGGCTAAAGGACAGAGCCAAGAATTTTGCAGACACTAAGAAACAGAGAAGCAACAACATTCACCGAGTAGAAAGAAGTGGAGCAAAGGAATTGAAGATAACATTGATCAAAAGAGGTATTATGGATTTACAATAGATCTAAAAATATGCAATTCAAAGTTGTATTAATGAACAGATCAAATACTGATTTAGTTTAACCATTGATTCAAAAAATCTCTTAATAGAGTGGGATTCAACCATCCTTAATATATTGAGATACATCCCAAGGAGTATCAAAAGGTTTTCATGTTGACACCATAGTGAATGCTAGGTCAAGTGATAAATTGTTAGTTTTAAATATTCTAACAAGGCCGCACTTAACAATGTTTTTGTAACCTTTAACAGGGTTGGATCTTCACCGAGCTCACTTCAGAAGAGTGAAAATTTTGGGTTACCGGTCCCAAGTGGTTTTTCCCTTAACAGGGTTTCCATGTTAAAAATCTGTGTCAAATGTGTATATGGTTCATTGATTTGATGTTTTGTTTTACACATTACTAAAACAGGGTTGATCGGTAAACACTAATATTTACTGATATTCGGTAAAGGTTAAGAAAAGATAAACTTCTATTCGGTAAAGGTTAAGAAAAAGATAAAAAGTATAATCACCAAGCAGTATATATGTTAGATTCACACATGGCATACATCTTGTAGGACTGAAGATAACTAGAGGTTTTATATTTGGGGTATAAAGTTTTGGTTGAATTATTGGATTAATTTTTGAAGCCATTGATTCATGCCCCCCCTTCTTTGAGTGCTTGGAAGAGAGTTTTAAGACTCAAGCTAAAGGTCACAAGATGGGAAAAATGGATGTGCCTAAGTTGAACAAGGAAAAATTTGCATCATGAAAAATCAGGATAAGACTTCACTTATCAGGTATTGAAAATGATGTCACACAGTACTTGGATACTGAATTTGTTTTACCTACTGGACCTCTGATAGTTGATCAATTGAGAGATGCTGAATTGAAATTGCTTCCTCACTCTCTGATGCTGAATTTGAAGATGTCAAATCATGCACCACTATAAAGAAAATGTGGGGAAAACTCAAGCTAGTACGTGGAGGATATAAGAATGTGTTGAGAGCTAAGGCAGAAAACCTAAGAGGAAAGTTTGATGACCTAAGAATGAAAGAAGGAGAAAACATCACTTAGTACAGCTGCAAAATCAAAGAGGTTGTTAATGCTATCCGAGGAGTAGGAGGTTTACTTGAAGAAGAAATAGTGGTAAGTATAATTCTCAAAACCTTACTGCATGTTTATGCTAATAGAGTATCTGCTATACAAGAAATGAGAGCAGTAGAAAATAACAATGTTATTCTAGACAGTTTGATTCGTAGACTTATTTCATTTGAGATGAATAACTTTGACAACAGTGTCTTACCAACTATTGAGTCTGCATTCAAATCTTCTTTGAAAGTAAGTAAATCAAGTCATAAACACACTATGAGAAATGATAGTGAAAGAGATAGTGATGAACAAGAATTTAATGAGATTGAAGCACTAATGGCTAGAAGATTGTAGAGAGGCAAAGATAGATACAAAGGTAAATTACCATTGGTATGTTTTAATTGCAAAGAGATTGGACACTTTGCTCCTAGATGCCCTAACAAAAGAAAATAAGATAGAAACAATGATAGATCTTATCAAAAGAAGTTTGATAGAAGTGATGACCAAGATTACCGAAGCAACCAAAAATATGACAAAAGAGATAACCAAGACTACAAGGACAAAGGAAAGAAGGCTTGTTACCTGGCTGAGAATAAAGCTGAGAATACTAGCACTGAATCTGATGAAGATATTAAGGTAGTATTTGTTTCTATGAAGGATGATTCAGACAAAGAAGAAAGGTATGTTGAGACTACACTCATATCTAAGCCTAGTAAAAATGATGTCTAGATTATTGATAGTGGTTGTACTCACCACATGACTGGAGATAAGGAAAAGTTTGAAACTTTTGAATATTATAATGGTGGATCAATAAGAATGGGTAAGGACTCACCTTTTCTAGTTGAGGGTAAAGGAACCATTATGTTGAATAATCTGATCAGATGTGAAAATGCATACTGGGTGAAAGGACTTAACTATAATCTATTGATTGTTTCACAGCTGAATAACATAGGTCACCGAGTTGCATTTGAGAACAAAATGGAAAAGATCTTTAATGAATCAAGAAGGTTAGGATAAGAAATAAAAGGAAAGTAAGAGTCTTACCGAGCATGTCAAAACCCAACCATGTCATGTGTAATAATTGTCAAAAAGGTAAAATGACAAGGTCTAGTTTCAAGAGAAAAACTACACATCTAATGCTATTCTAGAATTAGTCCATACTGACTTATGCAGACCAATGAGAACAAAGAGATACTATGGTGATAGATACTTCATTCTATCTATTGACGATTACTCTAGAATAATGACTGTTGTGTTTTTAAAATAAAATTCAGAAGCATTTAAGGTGTTTAAATGGTACAAAGATATAGTTGAAAAACAAAGTGGAAAAGAACTAAAATGTCTGAGATCATATAAAGGAGGAGAATTTATTTTTGATGAATTCACTAACTTTTGTAATGAGCATGGAATTAAAAGACAGGTTTCTACACCAAGAACACCATAGAAAAATGTGATTGCTAAAAGAAGGAACATGTCCATTATTGATTGTGCTAGAACACTAATGATTGAGAAAGGAATCACACAAACATTTTGGAGAGAAGTTGTCAGTACTGCTCTCTTTACATTTAACTAAGTTCAATTGAAGAAAGACACCAACAAGACACCTTATGAGCTATGGTATGGATATACACCCATTGTAAGTTACTTTAGAATTTTTGGAAGTCAATATTATATTTTGAAAGATGATATAAATGGAAATCTTGACTCCAAAGGTGATGAAGGAATAATTCTAGGTTATTCTACCAAAAGCAAAGCTTATAAATGTCTTAACAAATCCTCTAACAAAATCATTTAAAGTGCAAATGTTAAAGTGGATGAATTTGTTGAGAAAAATGATGAGGAAAGAAGAAAGGAATTGGAAGATTACAACAAATTTGTCTATAGTGAAGAACCTAACACTCTTCCTGAGCAATAGTGTATCACTATCGAGCAACAAAACAATGTTCCCAAGCATTGGGCTGCAAACATCAAAAATCAAGAAATTGCTCACAATAATGTACCAAACGATGAAGATCAAAATAAAGGTCAAGATGATGATCAGAATGATGAAAAAATATCTGAACTGGTACTTTCCAAGTATGTCAAAAGACACCATCCACAAAACCAGATCATAGGAGACAAAAAGGCTGGAATGAGAACAAGAAGTAAGTCTCTGAATACTAGATGTTTGATTTGTGATTTTGAGCCTAAATCTATTAATACTGCACTTGAGAATCAAGAGTGGGTCAGTGAAATGAATGAAAATATTGAGAAGATTGAGAAGAATAGAACGTGGACATTAGTACCTAGACCAAATGACAAAAATGTCATTGGCACCAAATGGATATTCAGAAACAAACTGAATGAGAATGGAGAAGTCACAAGG
Organism: Thuja plicata; assembly: GCA_018584345.1. Lineage (NCBI taxonomy): Eukaryota > Viridiplantae > Streptophyta > Pinopsida > Cupressales > Cupressaceae > Thuja > Thuja plicata. The sequence continues at coordinate 5,055,184 of MU226400.1, read as the reverse complement.
AACAAAGCAAGATTAGTATGCAAAGGGTATGCACAAGAAGAAGGTATTGAATATGGAGAAACCTTTGCACCCATTTCTAGACTAGAAGGAGTAAGAATTCTACTTGCTTATGTTTCCTTCAAAGGATTCAAAGTATACCAAATGGATGTCAAATCTGTATTCCTAAATGGAATACTAGAATAAGAAGTATATATTGAAAAACCAGAAGGGTTTGTTGATCCTAACAAGAGAAACATGGTTTGTAGACTACAAAAAGCCTTGTATGGATTGAAACAACCACCGAGAGCATGGTATGAAAGACTTCACTCTTATCTCATAAGTATTGGTTTTGTAAGAGAAAATGATAACAGTAATTTGTATTTAAAAGAAGATACTGAAGATAACATTCTGATTGCTGAGATATTTGTTGATGATATCATATTTGGAGGTAATGATATGTTATGCAAATCATTTGCAAATGAAATGAGTAAAGATTTTGAGATGTCAATGTTTGGGGAGATCAATTTTTTTCTTGGTCTATAGATTCTTCAACAAGATGAAGGCATATACATCACACAATCCAAATACATCAGAGAAGTTCTCAAGATATTCAAGATGGAGGACTCCAAGCCAGTTGGAACACCTATGGAAACCGGATGCAAACTAAAAAAGGAAGACAGGTCAACCAAGGTAAATCAGACCCTATATAGATCTATGATGGGAAAACTCATGTATGTTGTACATACTAGACTAGATATATCACATGTAGTTGGAATAGTTGCAAGATTCTCTACTAACCCCAAGGAATCACACATGACTACTGTTAAAATAATTGTGAGATATCTAAAGAATACCGAAGACTATGGTTTGTGGTATAATAAAGAAGGAAAATTTGAGCTTCAATTCTATACAGATGTTGATTGGGTTGGAAAAATAGATGATATAAAGGGAATAATATGAGGATCATTCATTATGGGTGACAGACTTGTCACATGGATAAGTAAAAAGAAAGGATGCATCTCACAATCCACTGCAAAAGTAGAATATGTGGTTGCTGCTGCAAATTTCTCTAACAGTGCATGGATCAAGCAATTGTTGAAAGGTATGAATATAGAAATCCTTGATCCAGTGATTATCTATTGTGATAATACAAGTGCTGTCAACATTTCAAAGAACCTTGTCATGCATGTTAAGTCAAAGCATATTGCTATCAAGTATCATTACTTAAGGGAACAAGTACAAGAGAAAGAAGTGATACTGGAATATGTTCAATCCAAAGAAAAATTAGCAGACATATTCACAAAGCCATTTCCAAAAGATACATTTGAGTACCTGAGGAAGAGACTAGGGGTCCGACCCTTGTCTACTGGTCACTAAGCTGAATAGAAGGTTGCATCAGCCTACAAATTATCAGAAGATCATTCATGTTGATGCAAGTAGAGATATGAACTAAAATGAACAATTAGTACAAGAAGGTACTTATAAGAACCAAACACCAGAGATATTAATGGCTACTACAGAGCTAAATTACTGATGGAGAGGAGATTCAAGGAATATATTAGGGAGAGAGATATTATATATTTGGCATTTTTGTCAAAGGGAGAGATGAACTAAATGAATATATCCATATGAAATATCCAAAGATAAGGGAGAGAAGATCCAAAGGAAGAGAAAAGAAATATCCATCAAGGAGAGGAACAGTCAAAGGGACAGAAAACATCAGAGAAAGATTCAAAGAAATATCCATCTAAGGGAGAGAATTGGAAAAGTTAACACTGCATATCTATCCAGGAAAGGGAGAAGAGATTCCAAAACAAAGGGAGAGACATAATCAGAAGTTGCTACATCTATCCAGTGAAGGGAATGAATGAAAAGAGTACTCTGTAAGAATCAAATCTAAGCTAGAAGATCTTACCAAGAGTCAGATATTTGTATTGGTTATAGAACAATAAGTTTGGGAGATATTGATAAACTACAACTGATATATTTCATGTATTGTGTTAGTAGTATGTTTTCATCAATGCCAGAGGGATAGATTGATGAACTATAACTGATTGAATGCTTGAAGATGACAAATTTGATGATCACCGAGTTGCAGAAAGTAAATGAAAGACATTAAATCAGTTAATGTATTGTATTGGTATTGATATAAACTTGATATGGTATGATTTCTCATACACATATTGTCACAACACTTAAAGATCTGAAGAGACAAATTTTTTGTCATCGATAATCATATACACCGAGTGATAGTAAACCCCGATGGATAGTGAACCCCGATCATATAAGTTCATAGTGTTACCTGATAGACAATGTTACCCGAGTAAGCATTACTGAGATAACTACAGTTGTCACCAAATAGAACTGAAGTTGATGCCTGAGCTATTTGTAGTAGTCACCGAGCACAACTGAAGTGTTGACCATTGGGAACTGAAGTTAGAAAATGAAAAAACAACTTAGCTGGCAGGAGCTATATTTAGAGTTAACCGATTGATTACTTTGTTTTCATCTTTTAGATAAAAGCTAAAGATAAGAAGGAGATTTAAAGCATGTTTTATTCCATAAAAAAGGAGAGATTTACGAAATAAAACTAAATCAAGCATGGCAAGATTTATAGATCAAGAAGTGATCAACGAAGAAAACAAGAAGGACAAAGAATAGTGAAATGATGTCTATATAAAGAGACAAGTAATTCATTATGAAAAAATAATGTTGAATATAATTCTGGTGAAGATAGAAGTCTTCATGTAGATCTGATCATACAGGTTGAAGGACAAAGCCAATAATTTTGTAGACACCAAGCAACAGAGAAGCAACAACATTTACCAAGCAGAAAGAAGTGGAGCAAAGGAATTGAAGAGAACATTGATCAGAAGAGGTATTATGGACTTACAATAGATCTAAAAATCTACAATTCAAAGTTGTATTAATGAATAGATCATCTATTGATTCAGTTTAACCATTGATTCATAAAATCTCTTAATAGAGTGGGATTTAACCATCCTTAATATATTGAGATACATCCCAGGGAGTATCAAAATATTTTCATGTTGATAGCATAGTAAATGCTATGTTAAGTGATAAAATGTTAGTTTTAAATTCTCTAACAAGATCGCACTTAACAATGTGTTTGTAACCTTTTACAGGGTTGGCTCTTCACCGAGCTCACTTTAGAAGAGTGAAAAGTTTGGGTTACTGGTCCCAAGTGGTTTTTCCCTTAACAGGGTTTCCACATTAAAAATCCATGTGTCAAATGTCTATATGGTTCATTGCTTTGATGTTTTTATTTACACATTACTAAAACAGGATTGATCGGTAAACACTAAGTTATTTATTGATATTCGGTAAAGGTTAAGAAAAGATAAATTGTTATTCGGTAAAGCTTAAGAAAAGGATAAAAATTATAATCATCGAGTAGTATATATATGTTAGATTCACGCATGACATACATCTTGTAGGATTGAAGATAACTAGATGTTTTATATTTGTGGTATAAATTTTTGGTTGAATTATTGGATTAATTTTTGAGGCCACTGATTCACCCCCCCTCCCCTCTCATTTATTCTAAAACTCCCCAGTGTTAGTGAGATAGAATTTGGATTGGGCCCTGGCAACAATTCCCCATAGCCAAAGCATAGAACTCTAAATGCTCAGCAAATAGCATTAGAAAGGATCCAGACTAAGGCGGATAAGATAAGGTTTAACCCAAGACCCAAGTGGAAGATATATTCTATTCTTCCTCTAGGTCAAGACTCTCCTTCTGACCAACCTACTACCCTTGGTGTATCAATTGACAAGATTGGTATCCCTAGGGATTTGTCTCTCTCTTTTGAATCCCCCACTACAACAGATTCTGATGATCAAAGTAGTGGTCTAGAGGAAGACAGATTGATCCCTAATCTATCCCAGAATGATAAGCTCAATAAATTCTTGGTGGTAGTAATCCCACCACCTCCTTCCCTCCCACCCCCACCTGATCAATGGAAATATGAATCTAGAAGAAGAAAAGCACAGAGATTCCCACCTTGTCAAAGGATATAGTTGGGATGGAGGTTGGGCAGGCAAAGGGTCTTGAGCTTGAGAAAGGAGACATCAACAAAGATCAGGAGGATTCCACAATGAGAAGAAGGTGATAATTTCATCTTTAACTCAAAGGTAGAGGTGAAACAAGAATGCTAGTAATCCTAGCAAGAAAATTTCACAGGATGTTGTGGATGGGATTATCCTTAGGAAGAAGAGAGGAATACCTCCCCTGATGAATGGTAACCCTAAATATTTTAAACACCCAAAGAATAATATACCCCAATATTTTAAGAGTTTTAGAACTCCAATGGACAGTGACAAATAATATTTTCTCATGTCATCCAATTGTGCATCCTGGAATGTCAAAGGTTTGGAATCCTCTGACATAAAATATGTAGTCAAGAGATTCCTACAAATGCATAAGGAGATTGTTATTCTTATGCTGCAAGAAGTCAATGCAGTAGGCTTTACCCTGGACACTGCATTGAAATTTATTTGGAAGGATGAAATTGCATATTTTTCTAAGAACCAGATGGGTAAAGGAGGGACTTATATTTTGATTGGTCCTAAGTGGAGAAAAGAAATCAAAGAATGGGGATTCTCTCCATGCAACAGAGCAGTCTGGGTTACATTTAAGGTTGAGGAAAAAGTCTTTGGAGTCTGTTCTATTTACGCTCCCAATGACAATAATAGTAGAATTGATTTGTGGAAATGGATCTCAGATCTAGATAACATTCCTTGGATCTTAGCAGGGGACTTCAACATGGTTGAGAGAACTCAAGACAAAGTGGGAGATCTCAGATTTGAATGGAAAGGGAATGAACTTGTATTTTGGAACCGGATAATGTCTGAATTGAACCTATATGATCCCTTGGATGGGAAGAAAAGATACTCAAAAGGGGTGTGGTTTACCTGGTCCAATTTCCAAAGAGGAGATAAGAGGATCTACTTAAGGCTAGATATATTTTATATGAATAAGAATCTCTTTAGTTGTCCCCTACTTGCTGGAGACAATTGTGTCCAAGTTAACCCCTACACCCTTTCAGATCACCACCCTATTTTAACCTGCATTCACCTAATCTTGGGACAAGGGGACACACCTTCTAGAAAATCTAGTTTTGCATTTAAATCATCTCTTCTAAAGGATAAAGATGTCTAGGTTGCCATTAAAATTATAGCATAGTTTAATGAGGAATTTGTTCAGCATGAGTCTGAGTTAAATAGATGGAATCAAACCACAAAATATTGGTAGAGGATGCTTAAGATTGTAGAGAAGAAGAAGAAGAAGGCCAAAGATGCAAGGGGGGAATACTATAGATTGGTTGAGGGTCTGCAAGAAGTTAAACTTCAGATTTAGGACAATCCCTGAGATCCAAGGTTGTTAGACAGGGTGATTTTCTATAGAGACTCCATCAGAAAGCTACAAGTAGCTAAGACCATAGGTTCTAAGGTGAGAGCCAGGATCAACTGGCTCAACCTAGGGGACAAGGGGTCTAAATTATTCTTCCATACTTTAAATAAAAAGGAAGCTAGGGATAAAATTTCTTGCATCATGGATCAAGGTAAAACTATCACATCCCAAGAAGGTATTGTGGACACCTCAAAGTTTTACAGTAACCTATTCACCATGGAAGATAATGACTCTATGGATATGGATAGGAAGAGGATTAGAGAGATCATCCCTAAGAAATTATTTGAAGAGGATGCATCCATAATAGGGAGGGAGCTCTCAGTGAATGAAGTCATAAATGTAATTTTGAGTATGGCCAATGACAAGGCTCTTGGTCTTGATGGTCTTACAGTTGAATTCCTTTAAAAAAATATTAGTTGGTGTGAAATAGTCTACACAAGGCCTTCATTGAGGCCATAGCATCTAGCACCTTAGGTTATACATTGAATGCTAGCCTGATTAAGTTGATCCCCAAGGAAGGTGATAGAATTTTGATCAAGAATTAGAGGCCTATCACCCTGCTTAATATAGGGTAAAAGATCCTTGCCAAAGATCTCTCCCTAAGAATTGTCAATGTGCTTCCTAAGGTGGTTATATTACACAGAAGGGATTTGTTAAGGGGACATACATCTTAGAAAATTTGGTTACATGTTGGGAAGCTATGGATTGGGCCAAATCATCAGGGCAACAGAGTGTTATGTTGCTCATTGATTATGAGAAGGCTTATGATTGTATTGAATGGAAATTTATCATGTTAATGCTAGAGTGCATGGGGTTCCCACCCTTCTTTTGTAAAATGGTTTTTACCTTACTCCATGGAGCTGTGGAGGCACTAGAGATCAATGGAATCATATCATAATTATTTGAGCTTACTAGGTCCATTAGATAGGGATGCCCTCTTTCCCCTCCCTCTTTGTCATAGCTGCAGACTATCTCCATTACCTTCTTAGGGATGATACCATGTCTCCTATAGTGAAAGGAATGTCTCTTCCCAATGGACATGAAGTGTCCAACATTCAATTTGTTGATGACACAACCATCCTACTGAACCTTGAAGAGAATAATATGGTCTACCTTATAAACAAACTGGACTTTTTTTGTCTGGCCTCAGGCAGTAAGATCTCTATCTCCAAGTCTATTATGTTGGATTGGGATCACAACCCTCAAAGATGGTGGGGCAAGTTTGGATTAGAATGGGGAGGCCCTAACCATATTTTGAGATACTTAGGAATTCCATTTGATGTGGATCCTAATATTAATGAAATGTGGTGTTGGGTCAAGGATATAATTCTCAAGAAACTGGATAAGTGGGATAACAACCTCCTCTCCTTCCTAGGAAGACTGCAATTTTATCAAAAAATCCTTTCTTCTTACCCCCATTTACTTATCTTATGCCTGAATTTTTAACCAAAACCAGTTTAGTCTTATTCAAAAGATTTTTAGGGACTTTCTCTGGTCTGATGGTAGAGGAAATAGGAAGTCACATACTATCTCATGGGAGTGGTGCACTAGAGAGAAGGCCTTGGGTGGTCTAGGGCTGAAGGATCTCATACCACAAGGCATATCACTAGCAGTGAAATGGATTGCTAAAGCCTCCACATGAGAGGAACCATGGAAAATCTTGATTAAGAACAACCTAACTAGGGCTCATCCCAGAAAATCCAAGTCCTGGACTAATATGTGCTATTCACACCTACTTGGCATAGATAGTAGTGTAATTGTGCAAGGATCCAATGTATTCAAATCCATCTGGAAGAGCTAGAAATATGTGAGGAAATTCCTGGGTAACATTGGTCCTTTAGAAGGAAGTGGAGTGGTATGTGGCTCAAAGTCTCTATGGTGGAATTTGAAACATAAAAACAAACCTCTGACCTTATTACAAGGATGCTCCATGAGGAAATGGGCAGAGAAAGGTGTCAATAAGTTTCAAGATGTGATTCAGAATGAAAAACTTATCCCATGGGAGATGATGGAATCAAAATTTGGTTTACCCAAATCTCAAATGAGAACTTATGCAATACTCTCTGCTGCCCTTAACAATCTGGGGTTTGTGAATGAATTTTATTCTCCTGACATGTGCTCCTTTCAGCCTAAATGGCCAGACAATTCCCCCTTACACCTTGTCAAGTCTAAATACATTTATCACCTACTCACCCATAATCCTGATATATTCTGTCATGCTAATTTCAAATAGAAACTTGATGCTCCTATATCTGACTGGAACATATCCTTTACCTCCATCTGGACCAGACCTATTGAACCAAAAATCCTTTATTCTTTATGGTGGCTCCTTTTGCATAAGATTCCCTTTAAGAAACCTGGTGGTGATCCTAACCTATGCCTTGTATGTAAACAACCTGAATCTATCTTCCATGGCTTTTTTAAATGTCTCTTTGCCTCAAAAATCTGGAAGATGTTTGGTCTCACTTATAATTCACACTTCAATAGTTTACATGTCATTTTTGGGTGCAGTAACAACAACAAATTTTGCAATGTTTTTTGGTCTATAATTTCTTCTATTAATTTGTGGGTTATTTGGAAGGCTCGTAATAATAATTTGTTGACAGGGAAGGACGGGAATCTTATTGAGTCTCTAAGGAGACTCATATACTTTTATATTTCCTTGTAGGTCACAAAAGCCATTAAAATGAAGGAAAGCAAGTTCCTGTAGATCCTGAGAGATGGAAAGAACACCACTGAAAAGAAGAAAATAACACATGGCTATACTACCATGAATTTTGGAACAAACTTTGACAGTAAGCTTGTTGATTTCATAGACAAAGTTAAAAAGCCCAATCAGGAGCTACATGTAGAAGGAGGAGAAATAGAGACTGGTGCAACTACCTATAGAGCCCATGAGATCATTGGATTCAATGTTGTATCCCTTGATTCCAATGATTTAGTTGCAGAACATGATGTCTCTTCTGATTAAGTTATCTATCTGGATTGATAGTTATTTTGTATAAACTAAGAAACAATTCTCGGTGATAGTAATTGTTTTTTTTTAGCCTCTTTTTGATCTGGCTGTGGACATCAATCTAGCCCATGATGTAATGTTTCATAAACTCTAATGTATCTACTTTTATAACCTATGATATGCAATGTAAAAAAATAACATCATAGCTAACATAGGAATGCATTCATCACCATCATATAGTGATTCAACATTATCAACAAATTAATGCTCATCTGACGTATTTATTATGCTTAATTTATTGAGGGGGCATATAGTCCACCTACTATCACTAGGGCAAGCTGGGGTAGGATCAAATCTAAAAATTCTTTGACACAACGTGATGAATCACATTGTATCAAAGAGGGGCAAATGTAGACACCCTAAAATGGACAGACTTGCAACCTTGCATTTAATTACTAATTTCCTCTATTAATTAATGGTTTCTTTAATCATTAGTTAATCATCTATTTCTTCTAAATCTAATCATCTAATTATTTAATCATTTCTCCAAAATTAATTAAATAATTACTTTTATTTAATTAATCTTTATTACTTAATTATATTTAATTTCCTAAAAATTTAAATTTAATTATGTAAACTTATAAATTAATGGTTTCTTTAATCATGAGTTAATCATCTATTTCTTCTAAATCTAATCCTCTAATCATTTAATCATTTCTTCAAAATTAATTAAATAATTAATTTTATTTAATTAATAAACCTTAATTAATTAATCTTAGTTAATTAAGTTTAATTTCCTAAAAGTTTAAATTTAATTATTTAAACTTATTAATTAATAGTTTCTTTAATCGTTAGATAATCATATATTTCTTCTAAATCTAATCCTCTAATCATTTAATCATTTCTCTAAAATTAATTAAATAATTAATTTTATTTAATTAATAAACCTTAATTAATTAATCTTTATTAATTAATTAAACTTAATTTCCTAAAGTTTAAATTCAAATATTTAAACATATTAATTATTCTTCTAATTAAATTACTTTCATTAAATTAATTTAATTTCACTCTTAATTCTATTTTAAATCAAAATAGAATTCAAATATCTCATTTATGAGTATTTTAATTTCTAAAATCAAATAAATCTTCTCTCTAGTTCCAAAAAGGGAACTCGTGATCAATCATTGTAATTGCATAAATTATTCCCTCTTCTCTCTAGTTCAAAAAGGGAGCTCATGTGTTATCTCTATGATTGCATAAATTGCTCCATCTTCTCTCAAGTTCAAAAAGATAACTCATGATCAACTCTACAGTTGACTGAACCATTTCGTCTTTTCTTCAGTTATGAGGATGAGTTTGCTAATTGCTTCTTCAGTTCCTATTGATCTCAACCATCCATTTCAAAGTATCTGGGATCAATCTCATCTATCCAAATTATTTTCATATTCTATATAATCAACCCTTCTCAACTATTTGAAAGGTTCCAAGATCTCCAACTTTGTGCACAATTACTATGTAGGATTCTCGTATGAAGCATCAAGAAAAATCATTATCATTTTGATCTCATTTTCTCAACACTCCCAATTAATAGATAATGTCAATGCCAATACTAAGCACATCCATACAAAATTTTGAAACAAGTAGAGAGAAGCAATAGAAGCTTCAAGAATTGGGGTTTGCATTTATTTATTTTCCTTTCTAACATTGGTTATTTTATTGTTCATAGGATCATTCTTAGTAGTTTGTTGATTTATTTCATTGCAAATCGGTGCTACTAACCCTCTTGTTTGAGTGTGCAGACATAGGCCTATACAATAGTTTCCTCCTTGTTGGAAGTGGTTATTATTATGAGGTGGATGATGATATCTTTCTCTTCCACCTTGGTTATTTTCATACAAATTATTATTATGAAATCTATAATGATTTTGATTGACACCCTTCTTGATGAACTATAACTGATTGAATTTTTGAAGATGTTAAGTTGATGATCACCAAGCTACAGAAAGTTAATGCAACACATTAAATTAATTAATGTATTGTATTTTTATTGATGTCAACTTGATATAATCTGATTGGTTATATAGATTGTGTCAAAGACTTCAAAGAACTAGAAAGATAAAGGTTATGCTTTCAGTAATGCATAAAAGATCAGTATTCACTAAGTGACTACAAAGACTGACGGGCACTGCACCCCAACGGACAGAGAAACCCGAGAGGAAAGTCACAGTGATACCTGAGAAGAATCACAAGCATTACCGACAAGCAGAATCACAATGTTACTCGATAGACAGACAACCCCAACGGAGATGCCCGAAGAGAACTGAAGTGTTGACCAAAGCTAACAAAGAGTTAAAACACCGAAAAGAACTGAAGTTCAGAAATGACAAAAGACTTAGCTAGCAAGAGCTAAAGAAGGAGTTAACTTGTTTTTAATATTTTTTTCATCGACAAGTTAAAGCCAGAGATAAGAGAAATATTTAAAGTTGTTTTATTCTAGTTGTCTAAGAGAAATCTACAGGATAAAACTGAAGTATAGTTTTAAAGAAATATTGGCTAGAATTGTGGATCACACCAAGAACAAGAAATTCAAGAACTGAGAAACGGTGAAATCATGTCTATAAAGAGACAAGATAATTCATTGTGAATTAGGGGTGAATAGAGAAAGAAGATGTTGAAGAGAAATTGATGAAGAAAGAAGTCTCCAATTAGACCTAATCAATCAAGTTGAAGAACATAGCTAATTCTCTGAACACCAAGCAACAGAGAAGCACATCATCACCGAGTAGAAAGAAGTGGAGAAAAGGTATTGAAAAGTTACATTGATCAGAAAGGTATTATGAGCTTACAATAGATCTAAAATTTTGCAAAGTATAGTTGTATATGTGAACAGATCATTTACTATTTCAATTTAACCATTGGATCAGAAAGTCTCTTAACCAAGTAGGACTTAACAATCCTTTATATATTGAGATACATCCTAAAAAGTATCAAAAGGTTTGGTCATGAAGATATAATAGAGATGTCAGATACCAAGTGACAAACTACATAGGATTTGGTCATAAAGGTAGTATAGAGATGCCAGATATCAAGTGACAAACTATTCTATTTAAATCCTCTAACAAGGTCGCACTTAATAGTATGTGTGTAACCTTTAATAAGGTTGGCTCTTCACCGAGCTCACTTCAGAAGAGTGAAAATTTTAGGTTCTTGGTCCCAAGTGGTTTTTCCCTTAACAGGGTTTCCACGTTAAAAATCCATGTATTAATGTGTTTATGAGTCATTACTTTAGTGTTTTGCATTACACATAACTAATCTAGATTGATCGGTATACTCTAAGTTATGTAAATGTATTTTGGTAAATGAAAGACTGCTAATCAGTAAACAGTAAGAATAATATTTGATAGTGAACTTCGAGAAATAGTTATTTGTTGAGATTATCTAAAGGCATTCATCTTGTAGGACTGAAGATAACTAGAGGCTTATAATTGTGGTAATAAGTTTTTGGATTAATTTATTGGAATATTTTTGAGGCCATTGATTCACCCCCCCCCCTCTCAGTTATTCTAACAATTGGTATCAGAGCTTGTGTGCTTAGAAGGAAGGTTTCAAGACCTAAGTAAAAGATCACA
>MU226400.1:4981534-5043136 GCA_018584345.1 Thuja plicata | reverse complement strand
ATTCTAACAATTGGTATCAGAGCTTGTGTGCTTAGAAGGAAGGTTTCAAGACCTAAGTAAAAGATCACAAGATGAGAAAATGAGATGTGCCCAAGTTGAACAAGGACAACTTTGCATCATGGAAAAGTAGGATAAAACTCCACCTATCAGGTATTGGAAATGATGTTACTCAATACTTGGATACTAAATATGTGTTTCCTACAGGACCTCACACACTTGAGAAATTAAGAGAAAAGCATGAGCATAATTTTATGATGATAGAACTTGCTTCCTCACTCTCTGATGTTGAATTTGAAGATGTCAAAACCTGCACCTCTGCAAAGCAAATGTGGGACAAATTAAAGATGGTACATGGAGGAGATGCTAATGTACTAAGAGCTAAGGCAAAAATCCTAAGAGGTAAATTTGATGACCTAAGAATGAGAAGGATAAAATATCACTCAGTACAACTGCAGAATAAAAGAAGTAGTCAATGATATCCGAGGATTTGGAGGTATACTTGAAGAAGAGACAGTGGTAAGTAAAATCCTAAGAACCTTACTGCATGTATATGCTATTAGAGTATCTGATATACAATAAATGAGAGCAGTAGCAAACAATAATGTCACTCTAGATAGTTTGGTTGGTAGACTGATTTTATTTGAGATGAATAACTTTAATAACAGTGTCTTACCATCTATTGAGTATGCATTCAAATCCTCTTTGAAAATAAGTAAGTCAATTCATAAACACACTATAAGGAATGATAGTGAAAGTGATAGTGATGACCAAGATCTTGATGAGATTGAAGCACTAATGGCTAGAAGATTGCAGAGAGGCAAAGGTAGATACAAAGGTAAATTACCACTTGTATGTTTTAATTGTAAAGAGATAAACTTTGTTGCTAGATGTCCTAAAATAAGAAAAGATGAGAGAATTAGCGACAGAGAATATGAAAATAAGTTTGATAGAAGTAACAATAGAGATTACCGAAGCAACCGACAATCTGACAGAAGAGATACCCGAGACTACAAGGACAAAGGGAAGAAATATTGTTACCTAACTGAGAACAAAGATGGAGATACGTACACCGAATCTGATGAAGACATGGAGATGGTATTTTTGGCCATGAAGGATGATTTAGACAAAGAAAAAAGGTATGTAGAGAATGCACTCATATCTAAGGTTAGTAAGAATAATGTCTAGATTATAGATAGTGGCTATACTCACCACATGACCAGTGATAAAAAAAAGTTTGAGACTTTTGAGTACTATAATGGTGGATCAATAAGAATGGGTAATGACACGCCTTGTCCAGTTGAAGGTAAAGGAACTATAATGTTGAAGAACCTGATCAAATGTGAAAATGCATATTGGGTAAAAGGACTTAACTATAACCTATTGAGTGTTTCACATCTGAATAACATAGGTCACCGAGTAGCATTTGAGAATAAAAAGGAAAATATCTTTAATGAATCAAGGAGGTTGATCAGAACTGGTGAACAGACAAAAGGTAACCTATTCTATCTTGATGATATAAACACTACTTTTTTAATGGCTAGAAACAAAGACATATGGTTGTGGTATAAAAGATTATGTCATGTGAACTTTGACAACATGATTAAGATAAGCAATAAAAGGAAAGTAAGAGGCTTATCGAGCATGTCAAATCCTGACCATATCAAGTGTAAGAATTGTCAAAAAGGTAAAATGACAATGTCTAGTTTCAAGAGAAAAGCCCATACATATAATGTTATTCTAGAATTAGTCCATACTGATCTCTGTGGACCCATGAGAACAAAGAGCTACTATGGTGATAGATATTTCATTCTCTTTGTTGATGATTATTCTAGAATGATGACATTTATGTTCTTAAAATAAAAATCAAAAGTATTCAAGATATTTAAAATGTATAAAGCTATGTTAGAAAAACAAAGTGGTAAGGAATTTAAATTCTTAAGATCAAATAGAGGAGGAGAATTTGTTTCTAATGAATTCACTAACTTTTACAATGAGCATGGAATTAAAAGATAGGTTTCTACACCAAGAAAACCATAGAAAAATGGGATTGTTGAAAGGAGAAACATATCCATTGTTGATTGTGCAAGAACACTAATGATAGAGAAAAGTATCACTCAAACTTCTGGATGGAAGCTGTCAGTATTGTTGTCTACACATTGAACATAGTAAAATTGAAGAAAGACACCAAAAAGACACCCTATGAGCTATGGTATGGATAAACACCCAATGTAAGTTACTTCAACATTTTTGTTAGTCAATGTTATATTTTGAAAGATGATAGAAATGGAAAGCTTGACTCTGAAAGTGAAGAAGGTATCTTTCTAAGGTAATCTACCAAGAGTAAGGCTTATAAATGTCTTAACAAGTCCTCTAACAAAATCATTGAAAGTACAAATATCAAAACAGATGAATATGCAGAAAAATTGATGAGGAAAGCAGAAAAGAATCAAAAGACTACAAAAGGTTTGTTTACACTAAAGAACCTGACACTCTACCCGAGCAACAGTGTATCACTCCCGAGCAATAAAAAATTGCACCCGAGCATTAGGATGCAAATACCAAAAATAAGTATAATGCTCTAAATGATGTTCCTAGCAATGGAGATTAGAATGAAGGACAAGATGATGATCAAAATGATGAACAAAGAACTGAATCGATACTTTCCAAGTATGTCAGAAGACACCATCCACAAAACCAGATCATAGGAGACAAGAAGGCTGGAATGAGAACAAGAAGTAAGTCACTGAACACTATATGTTTGATTTGTGATTTTGAGCCTAAATCTGTTAATACTACACTTGAAAATGAAAAATGGGTTAGTGCTACGAATGAATAAATAGAACTGATTGAGAAGAATAGAACATGGACATTAGTACCGAGACTAGATGACAAGAATGTCATCGGTACCAAATGGATATTTAGAAACAAGATGAATGAGAATGAAGAAGTCACACGAAACAAAGCAAGGTTAGTATGCAAGGGGTATGCACAAGAAGAAGGTATTGATTATGGAGAAACCTTTGCACCCATTGCTAGACTAGAAGGAGTCATAATACTACTTGCTTATGTTGCATTCAAAGGATTCAAGGCATACCAGATGGATTTCAAATCTGCATTCTTAAATGGAATACTAGAAGAAGAGGAGTCATAATACTACTTGCTTATGTTTTGACACTAATTGACAATATGTCTTGCCATAAGGTCTACAAGTATTATTGGTGAATGTTTCATCTATAGTATCCATATCCTTGTTAGCTTCTGTGTTCAATGTTTCTTCATTAACATCCTCACCATCATTTATAAGAATGTGTTCTAGGCTTGGTTTAGCATGATCTTTTTCATTGTGAGGCTCC
Source organism: Thuja plicata (assembly GCA_018584345.1). Taxonomy (NCBI): domain Eukaryota; kingdom Viridiplantae; phylum Streptophyta; class Pinopsida; order Cupressales; family Cupressaceae; genus Thuja; species Thuja plicata. Next base: position 5,039,783 of record MU226400.1, on the reverse strand, counting down.
TCGGTAAGAGCTAATAGTGGCTCAGGGCTTAAATCCTCCTTAGGTGGATTGATTATTTTATTCCAAATATCATCACTTTCTTTGTCAAGCTCAATTAATTAGCCCTCCAGTACTTTGTAGGCTCTTAATTTTGTTAATAACTTTTGTGAATGCATGTTCATCATTTCATCAATTTCTTCTATCTTGGACTCGGGTGGCATAATTGAAACTAGGGATATTTCCCTTATTTTTTTTCTTCCTTTAGTGCATATGTCCACCTTGCTGAAATTCTATCAAGAAGTTCTTGTGGCATCATTTTATCAAATTGGATAGGCACATATTTGTATGCAATCATTGCCTTAATGATGGCTTCTTCAATCTTATTTGGATCATTGGGGTTTAGAGTTAACAATTGTCTAACCTTAGGATCTGATATGCCACCTGATTTGGCAATTGATGTAGCAATTTCATCAATTAATTTAGGAAGTTTACTCTTTACAGGTTGTTCTTCCTATTCAATATATATTATATCTTTATTAGTTTTGATGAATCTTTTTCTCCTCTTAGGTTATGATGTTTGCCATGTTTGAGGTTTCCTTTTGTAAGTCCTCACCTATCCTTTCTTGAATGGTGGTGAGTTTACTTTAGCATTTTGACTCCTTGTCCATGATGTAGTTGTAGTCCTTGGTTTCTTTGCTAGTGGTGGTGGTGCATCAGACTCTGTAGATTTGGAGTCACTCACTTCTTGACCTTCACCGATGGGTGACTATCCCTTGGTGTCATCCTTTTGTTCAGACTCTTCATCATTTACTGATAACTTCTTCTTAAGTGTCTTTACCATTTTCTCTTTCTTTCTGTCAATTTTATTCACAACTAAGCCTTTTTTTATTCTTTCCTTGGCTTCCTCATAGGTTCCAAACCTAGGTTGTGACTTGTCCAATGGTTTATTTGACAATGCTTCGATAGCATTGGTGGCTTGATCTATTTTGACCTCATAGTCAAGTGGTGCTAACCATGTTGTCCTCGGTACAACTAGTTTGATAAAGGTGTTATCAGTTTCCACCATAAAATAAATATCAATCTTATACTTTTATACCAATTGTTCTGGTATCCTCATCCTTTTTTACATTCTATCCTTAAATCTAGTGAAGTATTCATCTATAATTGATGTAAAGTTGTCACCTAATGACTTGATGAATTCACTAATTTGAATTGTCACTGGTTGGGTAGTATCCCAGTTGACATTACTAATAGATGGAAAGAAGTTCTGGAAATAGAAAAATGTACATATTAGAAGTGATTCAAACTTACATGAATTAGACTTTGTAGACCTGATTGTTCCCACTTTCTCATCTAATTGCTTCAGTAGAAGCTCAGATAGATCTAACTGTAGACCTTTCTTTACAATCTTATGGGCAGTGTCAAGTGCTCCACATGCTATGTTGTTTAACATGTTGGATTCGTATATCTTGTATCCTAGTACACATGCACTAAACTTTAGTTCTGGATCCGTGATGGTGTTAACCTTAAATCCTCTGTTATCCCATACTACACCTTTCATCTTCTCAATCTTAGGGAGAGGAGGATGTTTAAGTGCCTTGGCCTTGTTGGTTATAAGATAACCGGTCACAGCATGTATCATATCTCTGGTGATCTGTTTTGGCTCATCCAACCACATTTTTCTTTCATCCACTGTGCTCAACACTATCTGAATCCATTCGGTCTTAAATTCCTTCGGGAACATTAGGGCACATGTTATCCCTTTGACCTCGATGTGTGTTTATGTTCCTCCTTGATGGTTGAGCCTGTATAAAGCTTCTTGTAAGCTTGATCAACCTCAAGAGCTCCTATCTCGGTGATCTTGCAATGTATGTATGAACTAACATCCTCAATCAGTGAAACCCTAGGTGGAATGCCAGAGAATGCACTAGCATCGCCGGGTTGTGAAGCAACCTCTGGACATATTTTATACTTAGGTTCTTCACTAGTGGAGTTCTTGATCAGATTAACCTTTTTTTCTTTAGTGTTCTTGATCTTGGTTACACAGGAAGTGGTTGCCATCATTTTTGAGAAATTAGGGCTTTTCCCAAAAAAAAAAATAGTGAGCTCGGTGATGTTTACTTAACCTTCTAAAAGTTTTTGTAATTCTGTTTGAATGCTATGAATATGCTGGTTAAATGCTTCTGCAATCTGGTTGCTCTACGCTTTGCTTCACTCTGTTTCTTCTCTCTAAATCATTGGTGAATGAAATGAAGTCTTTGTCATCCTTTTATAGACAGTTCCCTAAGTGGCACAATTAATGCTCTACCCACTTGTCGGGTGTCAAAGATGGAGTCGCTCGGGTGACATGCCAACTTTATTTTTGGTAAAAATGCGATGCTCAGGGCATGTGTCAACTCATTTTTCTTTTCACACATTCACCGAAAGATCTCGGTAAATGGCGAAGACAACATTGCATTTTTACATGATTACTGACGAGTCCCGGTTGACATTGTTTAACTTGGTTTTCACATGTACACTGACAATTCTCGGTATGTATTGACAACTTAGCTTTGTAAGTACACCGATACTTTTCAGTATGCATTAACCGACAAGATTGAATTCACAGAATCATAACAAGTAATACCATAGTGCATCTTTAATCATGTTGGTTTGGCATTTCATCAATGTATAATGGAACTAATGTAAAGTGTAGCTTAGTATAGTGCAGTTCCATACTTACTTGTTTATCTTAGGTGGGGGTGGTGATGTCACTAGATCTTTTGGATAAGGTGTCACCAATTGCATTGCTCCGTCTAGCATCATCAGTGTTTGTAGCTTTCCTCCACATTTTATTTCTCATCTTCTTGATGTCTTCAATGGTATTTCCATTGGCAAAGGTGCTTGTGTCTGTCACTCGGTCTCTGTAGTTCTTTCTTAGATGACCAACTTTATGGCAGTGTAAGCATGTCATTCCGGGGTTATTCCAGCTTCTATACATTCTCATCCATTTTCTCATGCATTTTGTTGCTACGTGTCCATATCTACCACATGATGTGCAGTTTGTCCATATATTGTAATCCCAAACATATGAGTTACCGACTCTTTTTGGTTGATAAGCATTTTCTAGATCTTTTGGCTTCCATGCTTTCTTTCTCTTCTTCCTGCATTCAAGAAATGTGTGCACATGCATTTTGCAAGTAGGACAATATTTTCCATGTAGGTTTCCTTCTTTGGTTGTTTCACCTCAGATTTACATTCATATGCTTTTTGTCCTTTCTTGTTACATTTATAACAATTTCCTATGAATGAAGATGTGGATTTAGGAATACCTTTTATTTTGCTCCTGCAAACATTTGATGTGTAGCCTCATTTTCCACAGTGATTGCATGAATTCTTTATTGGTCTTGGATTTGTGTAGACATTCTTTGGATCAGCTTGGTATGACGATTCTCCAATCTTGGTATACCCTAATCCGGTATTGTTGTTGACTCTTCTTTGTCCATCCAAAAAATCATCCATCCTTTTGGTGCTTTCTTCAGCTCTCTTGATCATGTCATTGTGTTGTTTATGAATTCTTACTTCATTTTTTCATCTTTCATTTTATTCTCTTAGCTCACCAATATCTTCCATCTTTCCAATCAGTTCTATGCTCATTATGTTTGCCTCCTCACTCATAAGAATAATATGATTGGTGATCTCATGATGATGTTCAGTAAGTCTTTGTATTTCTGACTCTTTCCCTTGTAGCTTTTCAGTGATCTTCCTCCCGTCATCAATAGCTAGTGTTCTTTCTTGTTCATCATGTCTAGCATTATTCATAACCTCAATCAGTCTTATCATCTGTGTCTCTTGATCGATTTGCAGTGATTTCACTTGTCCAGCCATATGGTGATTGATTTCATTTAGACTTGTAATGCTTCCTTCAAATGCGTCTGATGTATTGCAAGATGTAGAACCTGATGACTCAAATAAATCAGGTATTTCTTCTTCATGATAGTCTATTTCATTATAGAGAGATGCCATAACATTTCTTTCATCCAGTAGTTGTATCATCTTGATTCTAGCTTCTTTATATTGCTCATAGAAGATCTGTATCTCAACTTCTGATTCTCAATACTCTTGTCTAGCTTATACCTTTCCATTGTATGATCTTTTCTCTTAAGTATTTTAAACTTTTCCAAAAAAGAGATCTAGCTCTGATACCAACTTTTGGAAATAATGGAATGGTTTGTACTAAGAGGGGAAGGGTGAATCAGTACCCTTAAAATGTTTAACACTTAACCTTTATCCTTTAGTAATCAATTTCTTGTATTACCAAGCATAAATGCTATTCGATCTTTATGCATGTAATATCAATTCATAAACTCAATTAGCATGTAAAAATTCATGAAATGTATTGACACATGACACAAGATTTGGTAATGCAGAAAACCCCTGTTAGAAGGTAAAAACTATGGTGGGGATGAAACCCACAAAGCTTCACTATCTACAAAATGGTTAAGGCTTACAATTTTGATCACTTCTGATGATCTACCCTATTAGGATTAATTTTGATACTGGTTAAGGTCTACTATGTTAAGAGATTTTGCAACATTGTTTAGTGTGCACTCGGTTAAGAGAATTACAAAGGATTGTTAGATCCACCTTTCTCAAGGATTTCTTCTATTTGCTACACTTGTTAGAATATAGTAAAAAATATTCATTGACCTAAGTATATGCAATCTAGAATTACTGATTACAGATCCAATAAAGTTCACATGTATAATTATCACCTATAGTGATTGATCAATACCTCTATTCTACTCGGTAGCCTTGGATCTTGTTCTTGATAACTGATTTCATCTTTGGTTGTTCTTCTGCATAAAACTCTATCTCTAATCCATAAAAGTGTCTGTGGCTACAATCATCATCACATCCATATGTTCTGATTTATTACACATCTATTTATATAATGAGTTTTTCCTAAATGAGTTTCATGCATAACAATGATAACTCTATGATCAAAGGTTTACAACTTGACCTTGATCTCCTAGTTTGCATATTTTTAATCAGTTATACTGATTAAAACAATTACAATTACATTTCTTGTCCCTTAAGAAATGAATTTAAAGCTAATCAAAAATCTAAATATAAAACACAAGTGTTTTATCTAACATGGAAGTCAGATCCACATTTCTCAGGATTTATAACTGTCTCTCGGTAGACTAGTGCTCGGGTTTCTTTGTAGTCTATCGGTTTCCTCTGGTATTTGTTCTGTCAGGTTACATTGTAATCTTCTTATCAGTTTCCTCTATTGTGTGCTCTGTCAGGTTCCTCTGTCAAGTTACTCTATCGGGTTCCTCTTGTAACATTTTTGGGTTGTATTGGTAAACTGTGTCATCAGGTTCCCTTGTGAACTTGTCTATCGGGTTGCACCAAACGTGTCTTTCAGTGTTGGTGTTACCAATGGTTTCAAAACTATTTTCCTTTGCATACTAATGAAAAAATATGTCTTCATGCTTATCTTTTTTGGATCATCTAGCCAAAGCTTTCCATCATGAACTCTTCTCAATACAATGTGGATCCATTCGGTTGTGAATACCTTTGGAAAATTTAGGGCATTAGTTAACCCTTTGAATTCTAGATGTTTATGATCATCTTTCAGTTTACCATTTGTGCAAAGTGTTTGATATGTTGACATGATCTCATAATCCCCTATTTCACTGATCTTGGAGTGAATGTATTCTCTAAAATCTTAAACTAATAGAACCCTAGGCGGTATCGCTGAGAACACGCCTTTGTCATCGGGTTGGGCTACCGCATGAGGATGTATCTTGTAATTCAGTTCTGTGCAAGTGGAATTCTAGACAAGAATCACCTTTTTTCTAACTCTATCTTTGCCTTCATAGTTCGAGATGAGGACACCATTGATTTTGAATTTAGGGCTTCCACAAAAGTACTCAAAATAACTTGGTAAGTACAAATTCATACTGTCTAACCTCTTAGCTGCTTGAAATATACTCATATTCTCTACAAAATCCTTGAAATACTCTACTGCAAATTCGCTCTCTATTTCTCTGCTCTACTCTGTGATCATTGTGTGAATAAATGAGTTCAAAACCCATGAATTTATACCAAATAACTTTAGTTGGTACAATAAATGCTCATTACCAACCACTCGGTAGACAAACATAATACTCGGTTAACACTAACGATACTTCAACTCGATGAGTGTACTAAATTCTCGGTTGCCTTAGCACCTCCATTGTCTCTCACATATTCGTCAAGTGACACTAGTATTTTGGTATCGCAGAAAACCCCTGTTAGAAGGTAAAAACTACGGTGGGGATGAGACCCACAAAACTTCACTACTGCAGTAAATAAAGTAGCTTGTTAAAGCTTACAAAGATTGATCACTTTTGATGATCTTAACCTGTTAGGAGTAACAATGAGATTGATTAGATCTACCTCACGTGAGGATTTAGAAACACAAAGTATGTGTGCACTTTGTTAAGAGATTTATACAAAGACGGTTAAGTCTACTCTGTTAGGAGATTTTTGGATTGTTACAATTGTCAAAGAGTAACAAATTTGTGTGATCTAAACAAATTACAATCTCTATATTATGAATATAGATCCTTTAAGTGCATATAAATCTATCACCTTACTGTGAATGATAATACCTTTTTCTCTTCTCGGTAGCCTTGCCTCTATTCTAAAAAACTAATTTCTTGCAATGCAGTCCTTGTCCTAAAACCCTTGTCTAATCTCTGATGTCCATAGTATGGTGGCTACTTGATCATTACTTGATCAACATACATTACAAATGACATCGTAACATTACATATATAAAACTTCTTGACCTAATTAGGGTTTTACAATATCTTACATAATCTAAGATCAACGATGTACAAAATTTACCTTGATCATCTAAACATAGGAGATATAAACAATTAATACTATGAATCCATAATTAATTTTCTCCTCGATCGTTGTAAACCGTTATCCAAGTCGGCAAAAATTTGTTACCTAGATTGATGTGCCTTTACAAAATTTTATGTGACCGTTGGTCTTCTCGGTAAATGTTGTCTCTTGGTGCTCGGTGTTCTCTGTGTATCTTAGTGCTTACTGTGTGCTCAGTGTACATTGTTGCTTGGTAAAGTCAGTCTATTTGGTAATCATTGCATTCAATTTTCTCTGCGCATGATCAGTGCACTCGGTTAACTCTGTACATCGGTGATAATAGCGACTATTCTATTTGTGACTTTGTTACCGACTGTCAATTTGAATGCTTGAATACCAATGACAATCTTTAAAGCTCATTTGGAGTAATAGTTTCCTTGTGTATGGTGGTTTCTATTTTCACATGTTCCTTTCATATTTATATTATTCTATGATTAAATGTTAAGATAAGTTTTTATGGATTGGATTCAAGGAAAGATTTATAAGTTTTATAGACATTTGATTCACCCCCTCTCAATTGTCTTATGCATTTAACACTTGAAGGACTCAAAGATTCCTTGGTTGAGGTGTGGTTTATGCTTTCATTTGATATGTTATCATGGTTTCTATTATGCCATGGTTTAACCTTGGTACTATTTTAGAGTGTTGGTGTAGTATAGCTTTGATATATACATATGTAGCATGTTATCTCCTAGGAGGAGAAGGTTAGATCATGTTATCATGTTTATGTTAGCATAACTGATGTTGAGTATGTTGATATGTTATGTATTTGGTAAGATGCTCAGTTATGATGTTGATGTTATCATTGATGTCAACTTAGTGTTTGCTAATGTTGTTATGTTGATGTATGTTCAAGAGATTGAATTCTGAGTTGTAGAGAGAATTGGAGTGTGTGATCATACACGATGACTAAGTGATGTCTCTAGATGCTATATCTATGGCCGCAAAGATTTATCTTATGTATGGAGTGAGTTATTCTTGATTGAAGGGTGATAGGTTAATATGAAGATTTTTTTGATGATTTTGTCAACAGTGTTTTGATTCTAAGTTTGTGGTCATAATATGTGTATCTTGGATATGTCATGAGGTTTTGGTTGCGACCACATCATGTTTTGATGATTTGAAGGCAAATTTTCAAGTGACAGAAGGTTTTTTCAACAAATAATTAAAGGTGTTCATTAGAATAGTCAGTCAAATCCTTGACCGGTGATGTTGCACCATGTTGTTGTAAGTGTTTAAGTGTTCAAGAGATCGTGGCGTTGTTGCTGACCGATGAGGATTATTGAATTAGCATGCTTGTGATTGTTGAGATCAGAATTATTGGAGGTTGTGCAAGAACATTGAAGAATGTATTTTGGTTTGACTTTTCTTTGTCAAATCGATGTGCGATGAATTAAAAGGCCAACCTAATTTTGTTAGAAAGTATTCTATGTTTGTAACACGTTTTAGGGATTTCTCATTAAGTGGGAAAGATTATAAAACATTTTGTAAGACACTTATTTTCCCCAATGTTCTTGTATTGTATAAATATGAAAAATGATGAAGAAAAGTGTAGATCATGGATGTAGAGGTGCAATAGAGAGGGAAGATATAATAGATAAGATTATATATATGTGTAGTTGAGATTGAGCTTGAATTAGGTCTGTATTAGAAAACAAAGTTCTACTTTCTCAGATCACTTGTTGATTCCTAACAACTTCATCAAGCGAAATCCCTTAATAGGGTAGATCCTAACATGTTTGAATTGTAAATCCTTTAACCAGGTAACTCTTTAATTAGGGTTTAAAATCCTTTAATCAGGTTACTCCTACTAGGGTAAAGCTCCTAATAGGGCTATAGGTAAATCCCTTAACTGAGTGACTCCTAATAGGGTCTTGCTCTTAACCGAGCGCTATTATAAGCTTTTAACAAGGCTAAGCTCTTAACCGAGCGTACTTTAGAAGAGTGTAGATTTTTGTGGGTGCCATCCCCACACATGGTTTTCACCCAATTGGGTTTCCATGGGAAAAAATTTGGTGTTATTGTATTGCGTGATTGTGGATATTTATTCTTATTGCTTAAGTTTTTCATGCAATGAATGTTCATTGATGCAAGTGGTTGAATGGTTAATTTTAAGTTGGAATTGTTAGATTACTGATTCACCCCCCCCCCCCTGCTTCTCAGTAATCTTGGACCTGATAATACTAACAATTTATGTTCTAGATTCTATAGTTGGAGCTTTGATGTTAATTTTGGTTTGGTCTCTTTGTATTAAGTACATGATCATTTTATTGATATTTTATTATGGTGTTATATTGCATTTAAAGTTTGGCATGAATTGACCAGCTATAGTTGCTCATGCTAATATTCTCTTTTGATTAGAGATATGTGTTCAGGAGGTTGATGGTTTCAATAGGAAAGACCGATGAGCATTCACTTGGTATGGACTTGAGAGGAAATTTTTCTTGGATGAGTCATGGTGACTTGGATATCTTGATTAGAATTCTCATTCCCCACTCTTGGACTATTTGGTGATTTATTAATTTGAGGTACTGCCCATTTTTTTATTAGAGGAAAATGAGTTCTCATGGGACTTGAAACCTAGAACAATAAGATTTTAGTTGTGATCTGAAACCCTCATACAAAAAGATGCTTAAAGATAGAACATAGAAAAACTACAACCAACCAACAACAAGACACAAGTGATTTTGGAAAGGCACTTGAAACCCTCTACAAACAATGGAAGGATAAACTAAAGATAAGGAAACTATACCACTTTTGTCTCCTTTTGACCACTATGAATACCCTTAACCAAATATTGGGAGGCGTCGAAACAATTTGGAAAACCTCTCTTTCCTTTTATGCACAATCATCCATGAAATATCATCATTTGAAGGAGAAGAGAAAGGGATGGATGAAGAAAAACTATAAATGGTTGAGAAGGAGCATAAAGAACCACATTCTCACACTTTATAGGAACAATATGCTTAGAATTTTGGGAACCAACATCAGTTGTCAATGGCTGACGAAAAAAAGCTGTCAATGGTAGATCAAAAGCATGTTAACGATGGACCACCAAAAATGGGCAAATCTGCCCCAACCATACCCAAATCCACATGCTTACTAGAAACAAGAGGCTGTGGGGACAATTTCTCAATAGGACCATCTATATCATTATCCCTAGAATCATCATCATTACCCATAGTAAGATTCTCACGAAGAGCATTTGTCCACCAAGTAGCATTACTATGACATTATTTTTGACAATCTGTAGCCAAATGACTTGTAGCAAAAAATTTCCTACAACAAAAAGGAATATCCTCATAATCAAGAATATGAGATCAAGTTCTATCCCCAACCATTAAGGCAACTTCTCTTGGAAGATCTTGTGAGATGTCAATATCAATAAGAATCGAGGCAAAAGTGGGATGCTCATAAACAAGAGAAGAATCATCAACCAAAATAAACCTTCCAATACCGTTACCAATTGATTCAAAGTAATACTTAGTCCAAAACTAGAGAGGCAAATAAGGAAGTCTAACCGAAGTAGGGACAATACTAATATATATAGTAAGAGGGTTGAAGTAAGGGAATCAAGGCCTAAGAGAAAGAGATTGATTTCCCCAAAACCAAACCTTCTTCAAACACTTGAGACCATCCTCCTCAGTTTGAAAAGAAGCCACAAAACAACCTCTAACAGTAGGATAAATTTCAATCCTATCATCAATAATGGGCCTCTGAGAATCTAAAATTCATTTATACAAATCAGGTTGGGAAGGCCATAAACCATTGGACCTACAAATAAGAGCACACTTGGATAAATATTCTTCATTATACAACACCTGATCCCCACAAATAATAGTAGGGATTGAAGAAGAATAATGCAAGGGTTTACCCCGAAGAGATGGATGAATAAGAGCAGAACAAAGGATTTTACCACTAGAAGAGATAACCACCTTAGCAAAGGATAAATAAGTTGGGGAGGTAGCATGAGTATTCACCTTTAAAGAACTAAATCTAAAAGATGGGAAATTTTTCACAATAAGGGAACCACTTATCACTATTAGCGAACTAGGAAGATAAAGCACTAGAGTATTGTGAACCAACAATATCCGTCAATGGAAAACTAGCAATGACCATCAACAGTGAACCCACAACAACCATCAACAACGAATCAACCATAGGTTGTAGACCAGAAGGAGATGAGCCTTCAACCAATGATCCAAAAAATGGTGACAAACTAGTAGCAACATATGAAAATAAAGAATTAGAACCCACAAGGGTTTCAATAGAAAGTGGGAAAGCCATTTCAGAATTATCTTTTGGTTGTGATTAGGTATTGCCTATTATTCATTTTATGTGTATTATGATTTATGCTTATCTTTCATAGATATGCATCTTGATGTATTGTGATAGTTAGTTATGGGGGATTAATTTTGAGAGATTTTTGGCATTGGTTATCTCCTTGTGCATTCGAGTTATTATTATGATGGTATTCATTGATGATTGAATTTTGGAAGTGGTTTATTAGACTTATTCTTGGATTGGGAATACACATTTGATTCATCTTCTTGGTTATGAGAGGCTTACATCCATGTTGATTACATTATATATATGTTTGTTTGGCCTAAGAGGATGTTTTTATGCCTTCTTATTTTGAGTTTTATCGAGAATATTATACTTGACACAATTTGCATTTAGACGTGTATGTAGAATGACATGCTACAAGTTTTGATTTGTAGTATTTTTCTATTTGGTCTTGGTTATCTTCCTAGACGTTTGGTTTCACTTAACATTATATTTGAGGTTGGATGGAGCTATGTGATCACTATTTTGTGTCCATATTTTTCATGTGGGAGATGACACGTGGGTGCCTTATCTCTTTCTTTTGTCAATTATGAAAAGCATGGGAAAGCATTGGAGACTTGGTGTGAGGTTGTATTTGCATGTTATTGGTTTACATTTTGCATATATTTGTGGATGTTCCCTACTATTAAATGGTAATGGTTACACCTTCTATAGGATGCTATTAGTGGATCTTTGAGATATACTGATTATTTTCATATTTGACTTACCTATTCAGCGAGAGTTTCTAGGTGTGTATGTGGTAGGTATTTCACTTGGAACTTGTGGTTGCATATTACAAGTTGTATATGTTGATGATATGCGATTTTCTTGATATATACCTTGTATGGATGGTTATAATGTGTTAGCCTTTGTTGTGTGTACTATTTCAACTATGGATATTGGTTCTTGACAACTACTGATGCATATTGATACCTTGGATTGAGTGTTTGTGTTTGGGATACTAGTTGAGACAATACCTATGATTTGTTGTAACATGTTGTGTGGATTTCTCTTTAGATGGCCTCTTATATATGTCCAGTGGCAGTGACATGATAGAGGGTGAGAAATTATTCATGCATGAGATGGTGGTCACTCTATTTCTTGTTGCAAATATCTTGATGGAGCACGTGAAGCACTTTGATTCATGACACTATATGTGGTTATAAGAATTGATCCCGTGTTCATATTTGTGGCTACTTATTGACTTTTATGCAATTTATACAATAAGTAGGAGAAAATTGGGAAAATAGGTGTTGTAAACATTATAATATAAAGTTTATCATTGTAATATTTTATTTATTATGTATGCTGCACTTTGGAGCTCTTAGATGGATATGCAACATGTAGATATTCTTTTGAAATATTCTCAAGGTCACTTGATCTTGTATTGTAATATTATATTATTGTAATTATTTACTATTAGGAAAATAAAATTAATAAAGTGCCGAATATTAAATGTGGGGTCAAGGTGTTAGGTAGCACATGGTTTATGCAATATCACTTGGTGGTTTTTTGGGAGCTTGTTTCTATAAAAGTAACTATAAGGTTAGTTGTTGAGGTAAGCCGACTTAGCATTTGTGGAGGTAGGAAGCATGGCATAGGATGTGTGGTTACATACTTGTCACATGGAGTGCTTATTGATGGCTAGGGTTTCAAAGGCTTCCATGGATGTATTGTAATGTTGAATTGCTAAACAATACATGGATGATTGATGCCTTTGGAGGCTGCATTTTTATCTCATGAGGGTTTTCTCAAGGGATATCTTGTGTTACATTTTTGTGGACATTTCGTCTATTCTCTTGCATGTAGATTTTTAGTACTTATTTGGTTGATTTATCATATGAGTTATGTGGAATTGTCATTGTATGGTTGCAAGTTTTCTTACACCAGCCGACCTAGAAAATATCATCTGATGCAGACAATTTAATACAGATCTTCACATGCCACAATAAGATCCATAAAAAGATGTTAACTCAACCTCCAATGCAAGTCTAGACCAAAAGAATAGTGATCCAAATAAAAAATCCAACTGAGTCACCCAAGGGCCAATACAAACAACAATGCCGAGAAACTAAACAACACAAACTTCTCTTGTAGAGAAAACCAATACTTGAAACTAAACTGAGATGGTACACAAACAATTTGAACATATCCTCCAATCTACACAACCATAAACAACATTGTAGAGAATTCTCTAGGCCAATCCTGATAGACAATCACAATGTTAGCAAACTATAGCTACCAACCACATCAAATAAATTATTGAGGACATGAACATAACATTGCAACAACTAGAAAATATAGACATTATATCCAAAATCGTAAGTATACATCACCAAATTTGGTAGAATGCATAGCATTCTCCCATACAAACTTCAAATACTCTTTCTTGCATATTCCAACTTGCAATACTATCACCTTTTGGAAAAAATACATACTCACTCAAGTCATCACTAGAAAGCATATGAACATTTGATCACTCATTTCTAGAACACTAATCACATTAGGTTGACACCAATGATAATACTGAAGTCATATTGCTAACCATCTCCCCCTTTGTCATTGGTGACAACACTAATCACAAACATAATCATTGTACAACTCCAAAACAATAATACTCTCCCTCTTTTTCATCAACCAAATAAGTTTGACATCAATGAAAACACTATATGATATCTACATGTTGTCAACATGGTGTATGCTATAATTTTGAAGGTGAGCAAGTGCAATGAACAACGAGTAGTGTGAAACATAATGATGAAGTCAACTTTTGATGTATGAGGCAGAGAACTACAATCAATATTTCCGAAAGAATAAATTGTGTACCACAGTTCATCAAATATAGTTCATTATAATCATATGATATTGTATTTTGCTCTGAAGAAGTGATCTTTAATCCGCAAGTCCCTTGTATCTTGCCCTAAGGTTGTGTGCTTTAGCATGTAAGTCAAATCAGGAGCAACTTAGCCATGAGCCAAAAATAATATTGTAATCATTTCTTCATATTGTTAGATCTCACCGTCATTTTTATCTCGTTGGGTTTTCCACATACAAATCTTGGTGTTCTTGTGTGTTGCATATTTTATTTTTTATTTGCTTATGCAAATATGTTGAATGAAATGTGAGTAATAATTGGTTAAGTTTTAATATATGTTGATTCACCCCCCTCTTAGCATCTGCAAATGTTCAACAAAGATAGCCATTGGGACATACCACCTCACAAACTGATTTCTACATTTCAACTCCTTTCTTGTACAACTTGATGATGAGTGCCCCAATCGCTCAGTTGCCCCTTTGTTGAATGAATCAACCCAAAAGTTAGTTGTCAAGATATTAACATAGTTGTTCCTACTGTCCTTGAAGACATCACACTCTAAAATGTAATGCTTTTCTGTTTCCACTTTTCTAGAAGTGAAAAAATTACACTATTTCTTCCCAAGCTTCTTTTGCTTTTTTTCAATGCCCAGTTTCACAACAAAGTTGATGAGAGTTAGTCATTAGTTGAGCAATAAGTATTTTGGCTCTCCAAGAGATATTAACCCATATGCACACTTTTTTATGATGATTACGAGTGAGATTGAACTCTTCAATATAAAAAAATTTCTTTCTCCTTAGTAATTTATACTAAGAACGCTTGTGGAACTTATCCATAATAAAAGCCTTCATTTGTTTACTATTTGTGGGGCACGCGTTCAAGTAAATATCTCATTTACTAGACCATTTATTGTTTTGCCCCATTCAAGTCTTATTTCTTTTGCACAATATGTCATTGAAGACAACCTTAGGCCACCAACCCTCTTCTATTTGTTCAATTCTTTTTAAATATCTTATGAGTTGCATCATAACGATCACTTCATTGGAGCAACGCCCACCTCGCTCAACATGATATATAAGGGGCTGAACTTTTAATTTTAACTTGTTTATAATCAAGTATTTTTTAATTTTCTCAATTTCCTTCCACTATAAATTAAAAGTACTGCTGGCCCACAATTCACAACCATAGAGAACAATTGGAAGCACTAAAAACCCCAAAAAGAGTTGGGTAGTTTTTCAACCCATAGCTTTGCTTGTCTACATCTATTTTGGAAAGCATAAAATGCTTTCTAATCTCCCAAAGTTTGCTTCTTTTTTTGCACCCTTCCCAACTTAAATTTAAATTGAAGTCAATTATAAAGCATTTGTAATCTACCCCTTCTTCAAGAGTACTACCTTCAAAGCAAAACTTATGTTGGTTATGTTTTCTTTTATTAGAGAAAAGTATCACTTTCATCTTACTAAAATTGACTTGCATCCTCACTATTCTACACAAATACTCAGGGAAAGTAAGTGTCGTTGTAAGCGAACATCAGATTTAGTGACCAAAATAAGGTCATATACATACAAAAGAAGCCTTATAACAAATTTGTCCAAATGAACACCATCACCACCTTGTAAGTTTAACCACTCTTTAAATTTGTCAATATATAAACTAAAAAGAATAGGAGACAATGACTTTAACCTCCTCATACAACTTAAAAACATTTGCTCTAAGATGTATAAGGACCCCAAATTCCTCCAACCTGTACCAAAGCTTATCTCTAAAGACCATGCTAAGAGCTTTTTGAAATCTACAAACAACAAAATGTTTCTTCTTTTTTCTCAAACCTTTTCAATATTGTACCTTAATAATAGTATAATGTGATCAAATCTAAAATGCTTAAACGAAACATATTATGTTGTCTAGATATCATTAGATATCATTTTGTACGAAGAATAGCCCCGTCCGGATCTATAAAATAATGGACGTTAACCATGAATATTTCTAAAAGGACGATCGAAGTCCGCCACAGATTGAACATATCTCGTTAGAATGACAACTCTGCATCACACGGCAAGAGACAGATCTTACAAAACATACGAAGCAATCCTAGGTCAAGAAAAACTGACGCGTGACAAAGGGCAAAACGTGTTACAGACATATACTACATGTATTGTCCATTGCTCATCAGAATCTAATGCTATTTTTAATGCCCATTCACCTTCAACCAAGCCCTCCGTGTAAAGATCTTTCCACCGCAATGAAATAATTTTTGGGAACCCATTTGGATTTGCCAATAGTTTGGAAACTGCTATCTCACGATTACTTTTAAAATGAGATTAGTGGTGACTCCCCTTCTCTATTCTAGTCAGAAAAATGACAGCCATGTATCATCTACAGTTAAAGATTGCAAAGACTATTCCAATAAGAGAGAAGTTCTTCGCGAGTTGAATGAAAATGACATACCCAACAAGAAATGTGGAGCCCATGATTTTGTTACAGGCTTTCGGAAAACTCTAGATGTTCAGCATAAGAGTGTTGCCGGCCAGATATACAAGGCATATGTGGAGGATGGGGCATCAAAACAGAATAGCCCCCAAAATGTGGTGGATGTATCTCACAAGTTTGAATTCTCGAAGACAATTAGTATGTACTAGTAATCCTTGCTTTCTGTCCTGACCAGTTTATTTTATTCAGATGAAACTCTAGGTGTTAATAATTGTATGCCTGTATCACAATTTTTCACCTGAACATGTGTTTGTCAAAAGAATCAAACTGTCATGACTACATTTGAACCCCAGCTTTGAGTCTTTATGAAGTCCTTAAATGCTTATATTCTTTGTTTTTTTACCTCTTTTTGACCCTTTTTGTCAGTGGAACTTTTATGTCTCTGTCCTTTGATTGCTTGAACTCTTAAGATTCTGCTTGACTGTGTTTCAAGATGAATGTGAAGGAAAGAATTTGAAACTCATTTTGTATTATTTCAAATAAACAATATCTATTATTGCAAGGGCTATTGCTTTCATGTCGATATATTCATTGTTTTTTGCTTTACAATAATGCTTAACGATTTCTTTGAGACTGTGCCCAACTGAGTTGAGCTGTATCTTTTGTTTGTTGCGTAAATTTCAGAATGTTGGGATTTTACTATTGACAGAGCTGGACTCAATCCTCTGATGACAAGCTGTAGTACTGCAGTCACTCGCAATATTTTATCTCTAATGAACTGTGCGTACATGCTGCTGGGGCCGAGCCTTGTGTGTAATAATAATATCATGATTGTGGATTAGTGACTGAGACCTGATTCTCAGCAGGTCAAAATCAAAATCGATTGATTCTTTTTATGTGATTGTCTAGGTATTGATCTGTAAGTTTAATAATGAGGAGGCTTGCACTGGGCATTTAATGTTGATCTTTATTCTCTTTAACTTGCTTAACACTTTAATTTGATTACCTTTATACTTTTTATATATCTCTGGACTTTCTGCCTCTTCTTTGAGTCACAGCTTTTCTTATCTTCGCCCTCCTAATCGACTTGTATGCAGATTTGGCACATCATTAGATGTGGCTTTTGGTTTTTGTCACCTATGTCATGGAAATTGTGTCTGATGTCAATGATCCTAAGTAAAATGGTTCCAAATGAGCACACCAGTATCAAGTCTTCTTGAGTACAAGACATGACAATGACCCTAAGTTGAATGGTTTCAAATGAGCACACCAGCGTCAAGTCTTCTTGAGTACAAGACACGACACAATAAGCGATGAGGCCTATCATGCTACAAATGAGTTTGTGCATGGGTTTATGTAGAAAGGATATACACCAGTGATAAAACCCTGTCCTTAACTTTGAGCATAGTAGGGATCATGTCTAAAACCCTCAGTCCTTAACTTTGAGCATAGTAGGGATCAAGTCGTCTTGTTAAGTATTCTGAGCATACCAGGGATCGAGTCTTGTTAAGTACAAGGTACTGACATCATAAGGGACATCATAAGGGATGAGGTTGGCATCGTGTTTTGGATGATTTTAATTTTTAATAGAATGAATATCCCTCAGTCTTTAACTCTCATAGGTTTCAGTCTAACCCTTGTGTTCCCATATTGGATAGCAAAACAATCTTGTGGTCATTCATCGAAAAAATGTGTGATGGTGACCTTTCATTTATACTTAGCATTCCTTCAAGAGGAAGATTTGGGCTATAGGTTTTATCATGTTCAATTTGTGAAACTCTTGACTTATTTCTGCCCCAATATAATTTGGTCCTTATTTCAACTATGTCTATGTTGTTGAATTTAATGGGCAGTAACTTTTATAGGTTGTAAACTAAATCACATCGAGGAATGTGATATGTTCTCTAACCTGTATCTGCTGTAGTTTGCTAACATTTTGCGGAGAATTGAGCTGTTGAGGAGATGAGTATGCTGCACCTGCAGGTTTTAACTTTTAAATCTCTCTAGGCAGATGCCAATTTAGAAAGAAAGAAAGAAAGAAATTTCAACGTCCATGAGGCTAAAGATAGCCTATGGGAGAGTGATAGATAGAGATAGAAGATATGTATGTATGTGTGTGTAACACCTCTAATTCTAATACCATTTAGTAAGCATTACGGTCCTAAGTTTATATTTAGATGCTATTGGGTTGATTTCATTGGATGTTGTAAGATCTTTCTATATTTCCCTTGTTGATTAGAAAATACACTCTTTTTTCCTAAGCTTCTTTAGGTCTTTTCCAATGCCCGGTTTCATGGCGAAGTTGATGAGAGTTGGTCCTTAACTAAGCAATAATCCAAGAGATATTGACCCCTATGTACGCTTTTTGATGATGATTACGAGTGAGATTAAACCCTTCAATATAATACTCTTTCTTTCTTGTTAGACCTTTGTCCCAAGCATGCTTGTGGAACTTACCAATAACAAAAGCTTTTATCTTTTAACTATTTGTGAGGCACGAGTTCAAGTAAATACCCCATTTACTAAACCATTTGCTGTTTTGTTGCATTCATTTCTTTTTTTTTTTTGCACAATATGTCATTGAAGACAATCTTAGGCCATCTGCCTTCTTCCATTTGTTCAATTCTTTTTAAATACCTTATGAGCCACACCATAGCAATTGCTTCAATAGGGCAGCCCCCACCACACTTTAACATGATATCATAAGGAACTGAACTTTTGATTTTGAACTTGTTTGTAATCAAGCATTTCTGAATTTTCTCAATTTCCTTCGACTGTAGATCAGAAGTACTGTTGGCCCACAATTCACAACCATAGAGAACAACTAGAAGCACTAAAAGCCCAAAAAGAGTTTGGGTAGTTTTCCAATCCGATAGCTTTGCCTCTCTACATCTAGTTTGGAAAGCATAAAACGCTTTCCAACCTCTTGAAGTTCGCTTCTTTCTGCACCCTTCCCAGCTTAAATTCTATTGAAGTCAAATCCAATGTATTTGTAATCTATCACTTCTTCAAGAGTACTTACCTTCAAAGTAAAACTTATGCTGGTTATGTTTTCTATTGTTAGAGAAAACCATCACTTTCGTCTTGCTAGTATTGACTTGCATCCCCGCCGAGCTACAAATTGCTCAAGAGAAAGTAAGTGTTTTTGTAAGCCAAGAGCAGAATCAGAGATCAAAATAAGGTCATTTGTATACAAAAGAAGTCTTATAATGAACTCACCCAAATGAACACCATCACCTCCTTGTAAGTTTAACCACTCTTCAAGTTTATCATTATATAAACCAAAAAGGGCAGGGGACAATGGACAGCCTTGCTTGACACTTATATCACTCCTAAAAAATTTGGAGATACCATCTAGAGTTCTGATTTTGACTTTGAACTCCTTGTACAGCCTATGAACCATTGCTCAAAGATGTATAGGGATCCCAAGCTCCTCCAACCCATGCCAAAGTTTATCTCTAGGGACCATGTCAAAAGCGTTTTTGAAATCCACAAAGCATCAAAACGCTTCTTCCTTTTTCTCCCAAACGTTTTCAATGACGTGCCTTAAAGTTATAACGTGATCAACCGTGGAATGCTTAGGGCTGAAACTTGCTTGCCCTTTAGCACAATTATCCTTTTTTTCTGCCCACATGCTAATTCTATTTCTAGCATACTTCCAAATAACTTTGTAAACAAAGGTTTTATCATAATGGTTCAATACTTGGAAGGATTGTTGACGTCGCTATTCTTGGAAAGAGGAATCGTAAGACTAGTTCTCCAATCTAAAGGGGACCCCTGCTAAATGTGGTTGTTGAAGATATTTGTAATGTGAGGTGCAAGAGTCTTCATACCCCACTTTAGATACTTTTCTTGAAGATTGACTAGTTCTTTTGCTTTAACAGCACCTAATTTCTTGATACCCATCCATCTCATGAACAATGATAAGCTTATTTGTAGTGTTGACCAAGGGTGTCAACCTTAGAATCCTGCTCATAAAGCTGTCTTACATAATCAAACCACTAAGAAGCTGTAATATTATTTTCCATTTTCTTTTTTCTCGGGTGCAGCTCTTTCCAAAATAACTTGGGGTTATTTATCCCAAGAAAGATCAGCTCTTCCTGCCTTGTGATAACGAAATCAACTTTTTTCTTTCTTAAAATCTGCTTGTAAGATTTGATGTTAATTTTTTCCTTGTTTGACTCTTTCAAAGTTCTTCTTGCCTCTTTGCATTCTTCATCAAACCAAGCGTTAACTGGAAAGCAATTTGTTTTATATTTCTTATTTTTTGCCTTTTTGCACTCAACAAATGCACTTTGAATCAAATTTGTTAGCATGCGACTATGAAGGGCATGCAATGGGATTTTCTCCCTCTTAAAAAGTTTCTCAAGCACTAACTTGAATATACTACAATTTTTTTGAGTCAAAAGAATTCTGCCCTTTGATGAAGATTGCTGAATCTTTCGCTTACTTGAGTTCCTACTGCTCTCTCTGGCAACATTTGCTTTTAGTGGAATAGCAATATATTTAGCTTTTGGTTCACCACACAAACTTTGTCTGTTTGGGCATAAGTTTGCATGGAGGACTATGTTATCATATCTTTAAACATTGTCCGTGCAAGATTTTCAAAATAGAGAGCCTAATATTAGTTACAAGAGTTGCAGAACAATTCAATTTGTGCAAGAAATTTGTACAAAAACGGAAAGGAATGCAAGCTTTTGGGTTGTAACATCCCATTTCAGCTAGCAAGACATCACAAATATTTTATCTGACACCGAAATTCTGAGGCAGTGCCAAAATAATAGAGGTGGAGAGATAAGGATAGATCAATTTAAGGTTGAGGCCATAGTTAATTGGTCAAAGACCACTACCATGAGTGAGACACAGAGCTTTGTAGGAGTGCTCAATACACCCATAAATTCATGATTTTTTTTTTCTTATATTGCTACCCCATTGCATGAAGTCATGGCCAAAGAGAGAATGTTCAGTTGGGACTATAGACAAAGTGTGTATTTGAGGCATTGTAGAATACTAGAAAAGATAAGTATGGCACTGATCCTTGCTTATCTACTCTGTAAGAAACTTTTGAGGTACAGATAGATGCCAGCAATTATGCAATGGGAGCAGTACTGTAGGTAGGCCTGTATGTTATTGTTCAGAAACCTTCAGAGGTCCCATGTTGCACTACTGTACTTCGTCAAGGAACTACATGCTCTGGACTCATTTGAGGAAGCACAGCTTAGTCACATTCATCCCTCTTGCAAGCACAGTCAGTTGCCTTTTTCACAAGTTTTACCCATTTTCCATTAATTTTGAGTCATATCCTAATGGGTTCTCAATCTTAAAGGCATTTCTAGCTGACTTGCACACAGAAAATCATGAGAATTGGTGTTCAAATCTGAGAACATTTGAATTTCTGCTCAAGGCTTGTTACATTTCATTTCAAGTCTGGATTTGTTTTCCTTGTGTTATTCCAGTTTAATTTCACTTTCAATTGGATTAATTAAAGTCAGCTACATCAGTTTTCGATTAAGGGTAAAACAGTTTTTGAAGGGAACAGTAACCCTTTACAAAAGACTAAAGATAGGCAGGAAGCAGCATAACTAGAAACAAACAGACAGCATCAAAAGCAACAGCTGGGGGAAAAGAAGAAAAACATTTAGAACCCCTCCAGCAAAAGCACCCTGTCAAAAGACGAAAGCAGACAAAAAGAGAACCAGCCCCAGCGAACAAAGTCAGGTCTGCTTCAAGATCTCAGCAGACTCATCCATCACGTGTTTGTATTTATTGATGGCTTCTTTGAGGTCTTTTATATCTTTGGAGCTCCCCTGTTTCACTTTTTTAGCACTTGCCCTTGTACGAGTCCCTGGGCCAGCAATGCTGGGATCAACAGTATTATCCACATCAACATTGATAGGGTTAGAGTTCCCATCCAGCACAGAGAGAAGAGCCCTAAGATTACTGTCAGTCACTTTCATGCCCTCATAGTTATTTTTCAATACTCGGCTGAAGGTATCTTCAATGCTCTGGATGCGGCTTTCAGTAGTACGCTGGCGGAAGTTGACCACAACATTGATCTTCAGCTCGAGTTTCTCCAGCAGGCTTTTTTCCATATTCTCCTCCTGAGCCTCATTGGTTGTAGCTTCTTTCAGAGGTTTAGCAATCAAGACAGCTACATCAGTTTAGAGTGTCTGTCATTAACTTTTTGTAAACTTGATTTGTTTTCAGTAGCATAAGTATTTAATTGCAACTTTTCTTGTTTTGGACCAAACCACGCTTCAAGCTTTATTAAGAATTTCCTTTGCATTTTTGATCAACATATTATTGTTGGTTCTTAGCTCTTGGATATTATTTTGTATCTTCTTTTTGTGGCTTACTTTAAAAGAATGTTTTACTAGAGTTGCCCAAGGGAATCCATTAATGACAGGTCCATTGATACCAGTAGAATTCTTCTTGTTTTTGAGCTCTGACGAACTCCTTGATTGTAATGGTGAAATTTGCATACCCATGTCAATTCGGATTTAGTTTTGGATATATTTAGAGAGAATGTCTAAATATAATTTTGTAGCAATAAGTGGTACACTTGTGTTAAATTTGGTTCTTTCCCCATTGTCCATTTGCCTTCATTTACTCCCCTTCTTCTCATCTGATATCTTCTTTTGAAATGCAACTAAAAATTTATATTAAGGTTTTTCATTGAAAAAACTTGATTTATCTAAGAAAAAGAGCCAAGATTCTGAATTTGGAATGTTAAATTTCTATCAATCATGTGATAAACATTCAAGTCTAGTTGCATCAATTGATGGAATGGTGATTGCTGATTAAAGACTTCCCACAACAGTTTAGAACTATTATCTCCTGTAAAATAGTGGAGAAATGGATGTTGTAGTCATGAAAAACAAAATTAAAATAGTATTATATTCTAACTGTCCTTGGCTCCTTGAGTTGTGTTTGTTGTTGTTTGCATGAGTTGTTGTCTACCTGTAGTGTAGTTCTTTTTCACTGAAACTTGTAATTAAAAATTATGCTGTTATGTATTTTAAAGGCATTTTGCATGTTGAATATGTTCTGTGTGGTTTGTGTGTTTGATAGTAATACCCCTATAGACTATGCCTAAGCAAAATTAAAGGGGTAATTTTTTTTCGCCTTATAGGTGGTGTTTTTCAGCCCATGGTTATATATATACCCTGTGGTATTGTAATTAGGCTTTTCAATTTCTTATACAGATGTGCCTATAATTACTAGTATATGGATAAGGGTAAGCTTTAAAGCACAAGTATGAAATATCTTATTGTATTGGGAATGGCTAAATTAATTATTTTTTTTGATCGTAAAATGGATCTGAGGTTGCGAGAATTATTATTAATAATAATATAAAGGTAAATATCTGGCCAGCCACGGCCACAACGTAGATATTGTATCCACTTACATTCCATTAACCAAAATACTACCTACTTGTTTTTGATGCAACTATCAGAAACAAAATATACTCTACTGCTAAAGATAGCAGATTTCAAGCATTTTTAATCATTGCTGATTGGTCAAGCCCCAGCTTTCATGTGAGACTGAAGAAGCATTCTGTTGCTAACATCCAGACTTTTGTTGGAATTCTTTTTCTTTTTTTGCACTGTGTGCCTTGCATTAGCTCTGTCTCCTTTAGTAGAATCCTTTTAGAGGCTGAAGTGAAACCCTAGGAGTGTTAACCACCCCAGAAGAGTGGGAGCCCTTGTCAAAAACTGAAGGTTGATTGAGCACTGGACAGAGGATACTGTGTCATAGATTTTAGTTTGAACCAAGCAGCGGGAGACCTTAGTTGCTGAAACAAAACTATTTGTAGTTTGGTAATTCTCTGCCACAGGTGTATTCTTTGCCAACAGCGTATTCATGTCGCATTGGGCCTTTATGCTTTTTCGGTTTATCAATAGCACTGACTTCGTTGGCGAAGCCACTGTCAATGCTTTCTCAACTGTTCTTGACATGCATTGTTCTTTAGGCTCAGAGTTGGCACACTTTTGTGCAAGAGGGGAAATGTGTTGATGGCTAGATTTAAGCCTTTTCCACCAAGTAGCTTGTCTTCTTGAACCATAATTTATTAAGGAGAAGATTTTGAGCATTCGTCCACTCTATCACTAGTTTCATAAAATCACTTGCATCTGACAAAAATACCTTTATAGTCTAGCGTTTGGTTCTAAATCATTGAGCCAGATTTAGTATTAACTTCAACAGGATGGGGATGGGAGAAATCAGAAATCCATTTCAAGTAGAATTCGTGCAAATTGTGCAAATGTGTAGGAAGAGTGAAAATAAGAGTAGAATGGTTTTCTAAACAATTTGGACTAGAAATAAATTTATCAATAGAGTTACCTATGGCTCGCAGACATGAAGCTCCCCAGAAATGTAAAAGCAAGTTTCGTAGTCATGCCCTAATTGGAGAAGTTGAATAGGTATTTGTGAAGGGGTTAAAATCTAGATACCATGGCTTCATGCCCAGGAAAGAATATTCTAGTACCACAGGCCCTTTTGAAGTAGTGTAGCTCTGTCTTCTAGGTACTCGCATGTGACATAGAAGAAACCCTTGGGACATGGGCCAATGCACAGTTTGCCCTCAATTAATGGCTGCCAATGTTCAAATACCCATCTGTTCAAATATGCCAAACTTGGCCAAAATTTTGTGAAATTGGCAAACCAACAAATTTCTTTTGTAGAGTTCCTCCTCCTTTGCAAGGGCACCCAAATCAACCGTGGGCGATAAAGAGTTGCTGGTAGGGGAGGATAAGCCCTGAACCAATGATTCCAATGAACCATGATAAACCCTTGCTGGGAGTCATGGACGGGAGTAACAAAGAGAGACGCCTTCACAGAAACCCTAGAAGGGGTGACAAGGCAGGCCCCCTGAGGACAAAAGCATTCAGATGCTAATGGAGTGCCAGGGCCAAAGGAGCCATCATCCAAGGAAGAATGCTGCGCAGATAAATTAGTGGAGGAGTTAGAAGATTTCAGAATTGATTTGGCAGAATCCTGAGCACCAGGAGCATTGCCCTGCGAATCACCAAGAGCCTGCCAGATATCGCAGGCCGGGCAGGATGCGCCAAGCCATCCAAGGACGGGGAGCATGATGATTGCCTGAAACACCACCAGACGGAGAAGTGCACTCAGGTTAAGACTTCGCATCTGTGCAAAGCATTTGGGGAGTTAATGGCTAAATTAATTATTACTATAGCAGGAGAGTGATGTTTTTTCTGGAGGGTTTGGGAGGGTAAAAAAAATTAATTCTCTTGTTATACTGCAAGTATGCTATTATTGTTTTCTGCTTCTTTAAAGATTCTGTAACCATTACTTTTCTTTGCATTTATTTATTGGTATTCTTTCTCGTCAGTGCAAAACCTAGATATTTTTTCAGTGCGAATTGTCATGTATCCTTCAAACTTTGTTTGAATCTTTTTGTTCAGTATTTATCAGCAGAATATGTGAGATAGTCTTATATAAGATGATAAAATGGTGAGAAAATTTTATTCAGTGTGAGTTGTCAGGTATCCTTTTAACTTTGTTTGAATCTTTGTATTCAGTCAGTAGAATACATGATAGTCATATATAAGATGATAACATAGTGCTTTCTTATCATTCAGGAGCTACAGTGGAAAGGCTTGAAGAAACTGACACACATAGACTAAACCAGCGGCAGAAGCAAATTGATTATGGAAAGAATACTCTTGGCTATGAATGCTATGTTAAACTTGTGACCAGGTATACTTTTCTTCTTCTGCTATATTTGTCAAGAATGAGCTCCGAAAGGGCTTTGAATTTCTTATCCACCTCTTCTGAAGTATACTTTTTTGCATTTGGTTTCAGAAACAAGAGGAGGTTATCTGATCCACAGACTCCAGATAGAAACAAACCCTGTAGCAAACGAAGGTGGGATGGCCTTGTTCGCCAATGGAGACGCCAACTCCATGCATTTGACCCTCCTCTTGGTAAGGACGAAGAGAATCCACACTTATATTTTGTTGATGGCAAGAACAAAGACAACAGAACGTCAAAACAATTAATCTGAGACAGGTGGGTCATAGATGAACTTATTTGAAACAGAAAATGATGCAACAATGTCCATAAGTTCCTATAAATTGTTTCCTTGTGTTACTCTCAGTTCTTTAGCAGCCAATGTTCATAAGTTCCTATAAATTGTTTCTTTGTGTTATTCTCAATTCTTTAGCAACTATCGTTGCTTACCCAAACAAATTTTGGATGAAAACTCTAGAAGTAGTGCTTTCCAAGGCACACACATGATTGGATGTCAAGAATTCTTACCAATTTTTAAGTTCATCCCTTGCTCTATTATTGAAAATTTTTTATTTTTCCTGCTGGCAAGGGTGAAGGAATGCCATCTTTTTTTTCAAGTCACTCTCAGAATACAGCAGTAACTAATTCTTGTCTCTGATAAGATCAAATGGCTTTTGTAACTCCCAAGTTTGAGGTCACAAGTTTGATGTGTTTGATATGCATCCATGCTGATTATTCATTTATTTCACATTCCTTCAATTCATGAGCTTATCTTTTTGTCATGTCCTCATGGATACATGTAAAATAAAAATACTCTACAATGAAAGATCCTTATTATACAAAATGTAATATTGGTTATTGATGTAACTGTCCATTTTATGCTGTGGTTCCCACCATTCATGTCAGATGTATTGGAGATAGAACTGTGTTGTGTCGTGTTATTGTTTTTGACTGTTTAAAGGCTTTTCTATAGAGTGCGTTCACTTTCTTAGCTGCTGTAATCATGAATAAGATCTAGCTTGCCGATTCAGGTTCAAGTTCAAGTTTGGGTTCAAAGAACTGGTTTGCCGGTATGACAAAATTTTGAAATGGGGTTTGGGTTCGTTAGTACAAAAACATGTAAAGTCTATATATATCTATATTTATGCAGCCTGTAAGAATGAATTAAGATTAGAATGTCACATAATATCATATAAACAACAAAAACACAATAAACTTGTAATCATAGCGTCATGATCATACCATCATAGCATCATATACTTCAAGTTCAACATCAAAATATTAAAATGTCAAATGATAAATCATAAGATCAAGTTCAAGTATCATTGTTTCAAGTTTCAACTAATGGATTAATAATTTCTTCTTCTTCTTCTTCTTCTTCATTGGCATTAGTTGATTCACAAATAATGCTAAGGCTAATGGGATCAGCTGCATCAATAACAATATCGGTGCCAAATTCTTTCAATTCAGCAACTGCAAGCTGAGAAGTGGAAGCTTCCAAGTCCGTATGCTCTGCATTTAAATCCCACACCTTCATCTCCCCTTCTTTATATTCTTTATGCTTGTGCGAGAGGAGACGTAAGTTGGAATGCACATATATTAAGTTTGCTATTTTTTATTGCAACCTATTGCGCTTTACTAAGTGGATGGATTAAAGAATGCATGCTTGTTGTGACCTTTTCACACCACCACCCCATCGCAAATGGGGACCCCCCCTTTTAGCTTGTAGTCGCTAGGTTAGTTTAGTTTTGACATTAGGTTTAGCAGCTCAGAGCTTTAAAAGATTGAGGGGTGGTATAGAAGTAAGGTGGCCAAGTTGTGATCTTGAGTGGGAACGTTAAAATTAAAGTCTGTTGGGATTATGTTATTGTGGGTTGAACATAAAATCCTAAGTGTATTTAAATTCCGGCTAGTCAATTAGTCCAAAATTCCATATAAAGGCATATTCCATGCATAAGGGCCTTAAAATCCTCACAAAATTTGATTTTTCATGTTCAAAATGGCCAAAATAGTAAGGAAAATCAATTTTTTTTTCATAAAAATACATAAAATCTGAACTATACATGAATTTCCCTTCATATTTTGATCAAAATCCAGACTCAGTATGAACCCCCCTTCTTTATTTGGCTTTTTCCTGAAAATTTCTAAGTGTTGGAGACAAAATTCCAAGCATACTATGAATTTCGACCACTTTGGATGATATTAGCTTTAAATTTTTGAAGTCTAGAAAGTGTCCAGACGGGTTGATTTTCCCCTTGAACTGAGTATGGAATGTTTAAATTTATTTAAGTCTGGAAAGTGTCTAGGCAGGGGTCGATTTTCCCCTTGAACTGAGCTTGGAACCTTGAAAATTTTCTAAGTTTGGAAAGTGTCCAGACATAGGTTGATTTTCCCCAAGGACTGAAATTTGTAATTTGTCTAAGTCCGGGAAATGGCGTGCAAAAATGGATCTCCTTTTGGAGCTTCTCAACATGTGTGGCATTTATCCTTTTGTCATTAAATAGTTTATTGAACTAGGGTTGTTTTTCCCTTCAAGGTAGTAATGAAAGATGGAAAATATTCGAAGTATGAAATTTGTCCCTACTAGGGTCGTGTTGTGAGGTTTTCACACCATCTCCCCATTGCAAATGGGGATCCCCTTTTTTTGCTTTAGTGGTAGGAGTGGTAGTCTTTGGCAATAGTTTTTTTTGAAGCCTCTAAGTGAGAGATTTAAAGGAGGATTTGAGGTTTGTCTCGCCTTCGATCAGTGTTTTTTTTCAACACCATGGGTGGATTTAGATCATTTTTAATGAGATTGAGAAATTGTGTTGTCTTCCACCCTTAGTGGCCTCTTCCTTCGCTTGAGGTTGGTATTTTGATGTTGATCTGGATTTTGAATGATGATAGATCAACTTTGATTTTGGTTTTTCAAAATTGGAGATAATTGACGATTTTCATATTTTTGGACATAAATGATGGAGATTTTGAACATAAATGATAATGATTTGCAAGATCGAAATTTTGGCTAAGCCTGGTAATTTTATGAGAATAGTGATATTGCAAATCCAAATTAAAGATTTGGATTGGGGGATTGATTTTGTGACGATGGCTAAAATTCTAGAAATTTTGAGCTTAAGGGTGAATATTGGATTTTCTAAATTAGAATTTTTTCGTCTTCCACCTTTGGCATTTTCAGCCAGTAGGCTCTTGCAAGTTTGAGTTTTGGCAAGCCCATCCATGCAAATTTAATTCTTGGTGTGGTAGTTCATACAAGTTGCAATCTTGGCATGGTGATTATGTCATTTTTTCGACATGATGGCTATGACATGATTTTGGGAGTGGGAATTTTAACTTGAAATTTTGCAATAAATTTGAACTTTAAGTCTGAAATCGATTTTTGATGGAAGTTTGGAAATTTAATTTTGAAATTTTGCGTAAGTCTTGAATTTTTGGTATGGTGGTTCATGCAAAGTATTTCATTTCTGGCGAGCTAGTCCTTACAAGTTTTATTTTCAGCAAGCTCACCCTTACACATTTTTGACATCATGACCACCTCACCTCTAATTTTGGGTGGCCAACTTGGTGCAAAATTTCAATTTGGGGATGGTGTTTGTGTTTAATTTTGACATGGTTTAGGTGGTGAAAATTTTGAGAAAATCGATTTTGGTTAAGGTATTTTAATTATTTTGATCTTACAAGGCAAATCTGGAAATAAAAGTTGAAAACTGAAATTGTGTTTAAAATTTGGGCAAGGTGCTTGGTGCAAGATAAATTCTTGGCATGGTGGTTCTTACAACTTTTAATTTCTGGTAGGCCAACCCATACAAGTTTTAATTTTTGGCAAGCCGACCCATACAAGATTTCATTTCTGGTAGGCCAACCCATACAAGTTTTTTATTTCTGGTGAGGTGATTGATACAAGTTTTAATCTTGGCAAGGCAACTACTACACCAACTTTGATTCTTGGCATGGTGATTGTGACAGGACCTATCCTTGGCAACCCAACCTTGACACCATTCTTTTTTTTCAACTTGCTAATTATAACATTTGAGCAATTTCAAATTTTGTGCCCAAATGGGATCCATAAACTAGACGTTTCTTTTAGCACCTAGCCTTTGTAAAATTTAATGCAAATTTGGGCCCTCTTGCTTGGCAATTTCGATTAATTAAAGAGCCTCTCCATGTGTTAAATTTCAAAATTAATAATCGGGCCATGATGTGGTAATTTAAATTTGAATTTTGGGGCCGCATGATGTGTTAAATTTGATTTAATTTATATCCTACATGTTGGTTAAAATCAATGCAAATTTCTAAACCCCATATGCTTGGCAATTTCAAAACCCAAAACTAGGGCAAAACACACAGACGATTTTTTTTTTTTTTTAATGTTTAATTTGACCTTTGCCACACACATACCTGCGCCCATTTATGGGAAGGGGAGTGTTTAGCAAGTTATGTAAGAAATCTTTTATTTAATATAGAATTTAGTAATTAACAACAAGGTTTTATTAGGGAGTTAGTATACTAACTATAATTAGGAAGAGCATCTTGGGAAGGGAATATTCTCTGTGGCAAAGAGAATTATTTCCCTTCCCATACAAATTCCAGAGAGCATTTTTGCTCTAAAAATCTGGGAAGTGTCATGGGTATTATTTGGTTTTAGCTTCTATTATTTGATTTCTTGGTTATATTATTAGAGTAGTTAATTGTATGCATTTGAATTATTTTATTAGTGCAATACACTAAGGGAACTATAAATTGAATATTAGGATTAGTTGATTTTTGCATTAATATATTAACTTGTTTGATTTACTATTGTTATCAAGTTTATTTTTCCTTTTCAAGAATTGAGGTTGCAATGAAAATATTAAGGTAGAGTGTTGAACCTATTGAAATGGAATATAGATATCCAAAAGAAGAATAGAGTGTTTTTAACTTGAAAACTTACAATCAAATACATTATAGAGATTACAAGATTCATGAATCCACAAGATTTTATATGCTATGAAAACTATTACATTGCCTTTCTTTTCATAATACCACTACACATTTTCAAGATGGAAGATCTATACAATCAATGGAAAGCATACAATGTTTCTTCCTTTAATGAAGCTACTATATAATGAATAAGAGCTCTACACATCTTACTTGATAAAGCTTTCAATATGGACATTACAACACTTAACAAGAAATGAATTTCAATACAAAGGAGTAATCATGCAACATTAAAGTTGTTTTTCACACAACTACACCAAAATAGAGTCCCAAACTTTTCCACATCTTGACTTCAAAACCTGCAAATACATGAGGAGAACCATGTGAAGCTCACCTCCCATCCTAGGTCTCAAGGAGACCACCCCCGAGCTAGGAGAATCAGTAGCCAACGAGTGACAATCACACATCCACATACATGAATACAACAACAAAGAACACCCTCCCAAGGCTTGCACAAATGGATTCACTATGAACCCATAACAAGAACACCCTCCCAAGGCTTACACAAATGGATTCACTATGAACCCATAACAAGGGGTGAAAGTGGATTTCCATGTAGGAGAATGCCAAAATTATACATACAAATAACATGCATTTTCAAGGCTAAAACCACATACATCTTTCCATCCAATCTTCTCTTTATCTCCCCCAAATTAGGATCAAATACAATGGCATGCAAGGGCCCATACACTTTGCATTTTCTCCCTCTTCTCTCCATGAGAAGAGACTCTACACTATCATAGAATCCAACTAACCCCTTCCCCCATACATGGCCACTTCTTCCCTATCCAAGGGTGAGTAATGCCATCACACCCTTCACAAAACTCTCATATTCAAAACAAACCATAAACAATAATTCAAACCCAAAATCTCATTCCTTACATAAGAACAATACATATACATTTCACATATGCAAGAGAATGAAAAGAACATACAAATCTACTTGTAACAAAACAAAGCACTTTCATGACAATGGAGACCAACCTTTACAATGTGTTATGACAAATGAATTTTGAAAAGAGCCCAATCCCTTATGCTTTCTCCATCCAAACCCTAATGTCTCTAAAAGTAGAGAGTGGGTGAATACCCACTAAATCTACCAAAGGCCTCTAAAAAGACCTCCTACTTCTACCCACCCACCAACATTAAATTCAGATTTGACCCTCAAGTCCTTTGGCTTTTCCTTGTCCCCTATCATAAATGCCAGATTGGAAAGGAGTGTGGGTTTGGGTAAAAGGTCAAGACTTACTCCATTTTCGAAACATGTGGAAAATGGGTCATAAAATAGGTCACTAAGGCCACTAGGGGATTCTAGATGTGTTGAAAACATTCCTAATCCATACCCCTATCACTAAGGTACTAGGATTTTGCTAAATTTGACCCTTAGGACCTCTTTTTGGCCTCTAGAAGTGGCTAGAAAAGAATTAAATCTAAATGATCAAATTGGTGGAACTTTGCAAGTATCTCCAACAAGGGGTTTAATTTGGTTCCTAATGAATCAGTTAGGCTTAGGTTTACATTGCCAATCTTAGTAGACATGTCATTACATAAACACATAATGAGTGTCAAGTGACACTATAAAATGACATAATACAACTTTGACATGTCACTAATTACATAATGAAAACACCTAATACATACATACAATTTTACGATCACGAATAAAATCACTTAACGAGGTTCGAACCTCTTCATTAGGTTCAACCTTGGCTTTATATATTGCACATATGGTTGGTTACTGATTCTCCGACTGATTCCATGGTTCTTTTTCCTGCACACTAAACTCGAGCATCAGTAGTCCAAGATAATAAAATCACATGCAATATACATATTCAATTCATACTTAGCAACATTAATAAATAAACAAAATTAAATTCCTAATTACAATTTTCATACATAAATGTTTAAAACATAATAATTCCATAATCATCATGACATAACATCCATGAAATAATCAAATCTAATTATGATCCGATCTTCTCATCAATTCACTTATCTAAACATATATAATCAAAATCAACCACATGTTCTAGGTCTAATCCATATCAGAATGTAATCCATACAATATAATCATCATCATAAACGTAATATCTCTAGTCTCTGTCAGGATAATCAAAAAGTGTATCAATGTATCAAAATAAGTGTATCAACTGAGCTACGATGGGTCGGGTGAGGCCTCACATCTATGCTTGCAATTTAAATTTTAATCCCCAAGTCGGCACATGTACCAAGTTGGCCGGGATCTCAATGTTTATTTTAATCCAAGGGTGGCGATTTAATTTAAAACTTTTACACCTCCATGCAAGTCGTCCCTCTTTGGGCAATTGAATTTGTATTTAAGAGGCATGTTGAGCATCATTTCAAACACAAAAAAGAGCGATTTTCTCTGATTTTTCTTGCAGGTCCAAATTTCTCAAGATCTGGGTGATTTTATGTGGAGTGGATTCCATTTGGCAATGAATTTGTGACCTAGGTCTGTTATTTCATTTTCAGATTGGGGTGATTTCTTTCCAAGGCACTTCCAACTCCCTTTCAAAGCATTTTGCCATCCTACATTTGCAAAATTCAGTGGTTGAAAGCAACGATCAGAGTTTAGCAACATCTCAGGCTTTCATTTCATGAAAATCCTATGCTAGGGCATCCAAATTTGAGCATTTTATTTGCAGTTTTGAGACCGGAGAGCGAATTTTCACCAGCAGGTTGAAGAATTCGATACTTAATGAGAAACTATTCCAATCAAGCAAAGTTTTGGCAATCCATTTTCAGACCCTAGACAAGATCATAACTCCTTGGAAGTATCCGAATTTGAATGCATAAGTCTCAATCAGAATTCAATAGTTGGTGAATTTGTCATTTTTGGAGAGCAATCAAGAACAATTTCGTGCCCTAGTGCCTTTGCCTAATCGTCTAAGGGCTGGAAGCAATCATCCTTTTCAACTTGGAAGAATTTTGGAGAGCTAGATCTTGTTGGAGCTTCGTACTTAGATACCGCTTCCACATTCTAAGTGGACTGATTTGAACACAAGCAACGATTTGGTTGTCTTTATATTTGTTTTCCATCTCTTGCAAGAGAAGATATGAAGGGTGCAAGCTAAGAGGCACATTGTAAGGGTTTGAAATTTTGGTATTTAGTTTGGTTTTGAAGAGGGCCCTCCATTGATCGAAGTTCACCAACGGAGTTGTGAACTTCCCTTGGTCTCTTGTTGCTTTCAATTCCAAATTGACTAATCAAACTAAGTAAACACACTAGTTCAACTAAGTTGATAATCAAATGCAAACTCTAAGCTAACTAGTTGGCAAGGGTAAGTGAACAACAATTTGACAATCAATGCTAATGGTAATCAATGAACAATTCATGACAATTTCTAACTTAGGTAATGCGAAGCTAAAATCAATGATAATCTAAGTTGGAATCAATCTAAGGTTTACATGATCAAGTTAATTGAACTCAACTACATGACAATCTTAACTCAATTGACTTAATCAAATTTTTAGGTTTTTGTAAGATAGAAAATGTGGAGATCTTTTTAGATAGGGTTTTTAACAATGAAGATTTGCACACAAAAGATACCCTATGTCTCTATTAGCCACTTACATTTAATTGTAATGATAAGGAATGTAAATCTGGAAATGATTGCAATGAATAATGAAATAATCATACATACCTCACAATATAGCAGATCTGGAAAAGCCTGTTTTCTGATGTTTGTGTCAGGCTCGGGAAATTCTGCAACCGGATCTGGAATAGAAACACAGAGACAGAGAAAACCCATAAATCTTTTCCGGATCTGGTTCAGTTCCGATTTTGACCCAAAAATGAATGTCGCCTTTGACTTGCATAGTCTGACAGAAAATCTGTTTCTAGATTCTGAAAGTTTGCCGAAAAGGGTATCTAGATTTTTTCTGTAATTCGTTGTTTCGTACTTGTACCTGTAAGAAAAATGGTTTTATTTGTTGGGGGGGGGAGGGGTTTGCCTTGGTCAAACCCCAGTTTTGAAATTAACCTTATAATTGAATTGAAATTGCATAAATAAACAAAGTAAATGAACAAATTCACTTCACTTTGCTTGGATGTAAACCCTTGTGGCAGATTCGAATCCTTAGATCCACAAGTAAGTATGCTCCAAATGAATGTAGAATGTAGAAGGTAGAATATAGGATGTCACAGATCAATTGCTTGTAGATCTTCAACACCAATTTTGAATGGATCTTGGAAGAGGAGGAGACTTGCATGGATGTGGATGGAGAAATATTCAACAAGAGGGCTCCATAGAGCTTTGAGTCCTTCAATGGCTACCAATGGATCTCCTTGATGAATTGAATGCTTGAAGGTGCTTGAATGCTTGAGAGTAGATAATTGCTTCAATAGATTATCTTTCATGTGCATAGGTGATCACGTTCTTTCATGTGTATGCCTTATGGTTCTTGATTCCACTTAGAGAAAATGAGAGGAGAAAGCTTCCTTATATACAAATCTAGGGCACAATCTTCTAGAGAGGCCTACACAGGAGAATTAAATTCCCATTAGACCTATACCCCTAGAAGTGGACCTATATTAAATATAATTTCAAGAGTCATTGCCTCGAAGACCGAAACAACCGACTCGAAAGCGGGAATCAAATCTTTCCGAAGCCCGACATTCGGAAACTTTGGGACCCTGAAATTTTGACCCTGGGTCAAGGTCGAGGTCAACCTTGACCTAGGTCAGGGTCAAGGTCGACCTTGACCCAGAAGGTCGACCTTGACCCTGAAGTCAAGAATCTCAGAATCATAGAGCGAAATGCCAGTAAAGGAAGGAGAAAAGTGGAAAATAGGGCAGAATCAGGGAAAAAGCCAGATCCAAGTCAAAGACCCATTCAAGGCATTTGATATGACCCCAAACCACTTACTCGAAGGGCTAAACCAATCTAAAATGGAAGTTCTTCCATTTTCCGACGATACATTTAGCCCCCACTTTAGCAAGAGTATGGACTCGATGTAAACTCTTGGTAGATGAGATCATAAAGAAAAGATAATCTTATTAAAATAAAAAAGGGACAAAGGAATCCTCAAGCCCCCAGGGACTCAAGTCTTTGTCAACCCCAAGATTACAATAAGAGAGACGTCACCAGTCAAAGAAAAAGAGAGGGGGGAGGTGGGGGGGGGGGGGGGGGGCNGGGGGGGGTGGCTAACTCGCCCAGTAAGATGTGTGTATCTCACTGTGAACCACAAAAAGGATAGGATGGACCACCAAGCGAGCACTTGATAGTCACCCCATAAAGTTGTGCACCTTCTGGCGGCTTTGTGCATGTATGTAGTGCGTCTTTTGACGACTTTTATGAAATACCCATGGATCCATATCCTCATATCACCATGGAATACATTTGTAAAATGTCTATCTCTTCAGGATTTTGCAACTTATGTGCGTTACCTTCTGAGGATTTAGCATATTGAATTGTAATTGAATGCGTATCTCTTCAGGATTTAGCAACTTATGTGCGTTACCTTCAGAGGATTTAGCATGCTGCAAAACAAAAGGTTTAGAACAAAAATGCATAATATAGAACGAGGGAGGCCGTATATATGCCCCCCTCCTTAAGATGGCAAAATACATACTATTTTGACATGTTAAGGAAATAAAAGAACAAGGATAAAGCCTTCTTCAACAACATCAAGACAATATCCATAGACAACACCCAGTCCAAGCCAAGAAGGTCACAACTCCTATGAGGCCATGGAAGGGACGAATGCAAAAAGATATCATGCAAGAAGTGAAAAAGTAACCCTTGTGATAGATAACACACTATTTAGTTTCCAAGGTGAGATTTATCAACCATTGAAACCCAATGTCAAACAACGAAATAGGTTATAATCAAGGACATAGATCCTCAATGCAAACCAAATTTTATATGTATGATTGGATATCACATAATAGATAGATATTGCTTAACCAAGGGAAAAGTGGATCCCAGACTGATAAAAAAGGAGATGACATCCTTCCCCCCATGTGTAGGAACAAGGATGAAAAGGGGACCTATTATATCGCTCACAACACTATGCAAGACAACGAGCCCCCAAGGATTAGGCTAACATTGTTTACATAATGTGGAGATCCATAATAGGAACACAAATGTTATTTAGAGAAAACATAATTGAAATAGAACTTATTGCCACATGATATATAAATAACTTTACTATCAATGAGCTGCCTAATCTTATAATGTAAATCTTGACATTCATTAGTAGAGTGATCGTGAAATCTTTGATACAAACAAAAAGGAAAAGTCTTCAAGTGTGGACTACGTTTCTTTTTGCGTTTAGGTCTAGTAATCATCTTAGCACGAAGGAGTTTAGGCAAAAGAGCTTCTTGGTCAAATTCCTTTATAGGTTCATCATGTTTTGAAGTGTTATTTGAGATGTTAACAGTGATGTGTTGTTGAGGATTAAATCCCAATCCATAAGAATGCTCATGCCCCCCATTCTGTAAGGGCATTTGAATTCCTTGTTTATGCTTACCACATCCTTGACCATGGAATCCCTGTTTAACTAGTAATTGATAACCAAGATCATAACGAGAAGCCATATCAGAAGGAGTCAATGGAACTTCAGTAGTCACTATGTCATCACTAGTAGGTTTGACAGATTCATAGTGGGTAGAAGCAGCGACAAAGTTATTATGAAGGGCATTAGAAGTAGAAGCAAAAGCTCGTTGTTCAAGCTCTCTTTGTTGCTTCATGAAATGAAGATCAGAAGCCTTATACTCTCCAATAAAGGTAGGATTAAAATCGAAGGTTCCCCAATCATCTCTAGGAAGAGCATTAGAGGAAGAAGGATTACTATTAGGAATAAGAGTATTGTGGGTTTGAATATTCAAACAAGGATTTGGCGCATCACCCGCATGACATGTATATATCATGTTTCTGTGAATAAACTTGACTTTATGGTGAAGGGTGGAAGGGACAACATGCATCTCATGCAACCAAGGTCTACCCAAAAGGAGGTTATAATTAAGAGGTCCAGGCATAACATGAAAAGGAGTATTCAAGATGACTGAATCTACTTTGATAGGTAAGGTAATGATGCCCAAAGTGTTCTTATCAATGTTATCAAAGCCACGTATAGGAACATTATCAGGTTGAATAGTTGAAATATCAGCTTTAATCTCTTTGAGCGTGTCCATGCTACAAATATTAAGCCCAAATCTATTATCAATCAAGGTCCTAAGAATGATACTCTTATTGATAGTAACAACAACCATAAGAGCATCATATTGATTCTGAACTTCTTTAGAAGTTAAATCCTTTTGAGTAAATACAATGTCAGGAGGACCCAAGGTAGCATGCATGCACAATAAGAAGGTATTGACGTTCTCTTGATTAGGAGATGGAGTGGGAAGAGTTGCTAGAGCTTTTTGCAGGGTTTCCTGGTAGGTAGGTGAAGTTTGAAGAAGCTGCCATAAAGAAATCTTGGCAGGGGTATTGTGCAATTGGTTTATCAAATCATACTCCTTGCTAGGAAGACGGGGTGGAGGAGGAAGAATGGGTTGAGAAGGTGGTAAAGAAGTAGGAACCACCGGATTAGGTTGAGGGTTATTCCTTGTACGATAGGTGTGTGAAACGAAATCCGTGTTATCAAAGGAATCCAAAGGATTTCTAGGTTTACCCTTGATAGTAATACGAGGACAACCTTTAATAGTCAACAAGGGTTTTGGATAAACCATGTTAGTTGTCTTAGCACTACGAATAGATTCACAAGGACGCAAAGAAGACATCCTAGGAGGAGATGAGGTAGGTTCTTGATTCTCCATAAGATCATCACTAAGAGGGGGAGTATGAAGGGAATTCATATCATTCTCCGCTAATGCCTCATCACTAGAAGGAATCCCAAATGGAAGTAAAGCATCAATAATGTCTTCTTCTTTCTCTAAAATGTCTGCATAAGGGGAGTGTGTTTTAGAAAAAGAGTCACCATCATGTATGAATATGTCATCCATTAATAAATCACCCTCTTGTATCAAAACATCTTCACGAGGAGGGGATAAATTAATGTCTTTATCCAAGGGTTCGTCCCAAAAAGTAGAATCATCCACAATGGCTTCATGAGGAAGAGAGTAATCAACATCCAAATCCAAAGGTTTATCCCAAATAGGAGGATTATCATCCCTATCAATAAATCACCTTATAGGAGCACCATAAATCACTAAAGCTTGATCCCTAAAGGGAAAAAAGGTAAATTATATTCTAAAGTAGGCTCATAGAAAAGACATATATTAGGAGAAGAATTAACATCAATCCTCAACTCATCTCCATAAAGAGAAAGATTAAAGTCATCTGCTTGCTCTAATATATCCTTACAAGGTAATACAAGAGACGACAAAGAAACATCACACGCACTAAATGAAGTCTTTCTAGGTGTATCAATGTTGTAAATAGTGGAACATGAAGGTAACCATGCACACACCCTATGGTAAAGGTCAATTGAAGATGTTGTAGAAGAGGATGAAATAGGAATAGGATCCATGGAGATCTTATTCGAACAATTTTCATCCTCACTTCTATGTACCTCATTAGGGGATCTATCCTCTTTCGCAACAAAAGTCTCATCAAAATATTCAAAACAAAAATCATACATGTTGAACACAGTAACATTACAAGCATGAAAATGTAAATGTTTTTGTATTTTTTAAAAAAATTGTGATTTTTTATTTTTGACATATAAATGCAAGAGCATAAAAGAAATCTACTTTTAAATGCATGTAAGATCTAACATAAGATGCAAATCTAACACCAAAAAGAAAGAGTTGTCTATCGCGGGTTCATCCTCACTTCTATGTACCTCATTAGGGGATCTATCCTCTTTCGCAACAAAAACCTCATCAAAGTATTCAAAACAAAAATCATACATGTTGAACACAAAGTAACATTACAAGCATGAAAAATGTAAATGTTTTTGTATTTTTAAAAAAATTTGTGATTTTTTATTTTTGACATATAAATACAAGAGCATAAAATAAATCTACTTTTAAATACATGTAAGATCTAACATAAGATGCAAATCTAACACCAAAAAGAAAGAATTGTCTATCGTGGGTTCACCAAAATGTAAGATAGAAAATGTGGAGATCTTTTTAGATAGGGTTTTTAACAATGAAGATTTGCACATAAAAGATATCCTATGTCTCTATTAGCCACTTACATTTAATTGTAATGATAAGGAATGTAAATCTGGAAATGATTGCAACGAATAATGAAATAATCATACATACCTCACAATATAGCAGATCTGGAAAAGCATATTTTTTGAGGTCTGTGTCAGGTTTCGGGAAATTCTGCAACCAGATTTAGAACAGAAACGTAGAGACGGAGAAAACTTAGAAATCTTTTCCGGATCTGGTTCAGGTCTGATTTTGACCCAAAAATGAATGTCGCCTTTGACCTGCACAGTCCAACAGAAAATCTATTTTCGGATCCTGAAAGTTTGCTGAAAAGGGTATCCGAATCTTTTCTGTAATTCACTGTTTCGTACTTGTACCTGCAAGAAAAATGGGTTTGTTTGTTTGTTGGGGGGAGGGGTTTGCCTTGGTCAAACCCCGGTTTTGGAATTAACCTTATAATTGAATTGAAATTGCATAAATAAACAAAGTAAATGAACAAATTCACCTTGCTTGTATAGAAACCCTTGTGGCAGATTCGAATCCTTGGATCCACAAGTAAGTATGCTCCAAATGAATGTATAATGTAGAAGGTAGAATATAGGATGTCACAAATCAATTGCTTGTAGATCTTCAACACCAATCTTGAATGGATCTTGGAAGAGGAGGCTTGCATGGATGTGGATGAAGAAATCTTCAACAAGAGGGCTCCATAGAGCTTTGAATCCTTCAATGGCTACCAATGGATCTCCTTGATGAATTGAATGCTTGAATGATTGAGAGTAGATGATTGCTTCAATAGATTATCCTTCATGTGCATAGGTGATCATGTTCTTTCATGTGTATGTCTTATGGTTCTTGATTCC
This sequence comes from Thuja plicata, assembly GCA_018584345.1. NCBI lineage: Eukaryota > Viridiplantae > Streptophyta > Pinopsida > Cupressales > Cupressaceae > Thuja > Thuja plicata. The sequence goes on along the minus strand of MU226400.1, from coordinate 4,998,583 downwards.
ACTTATAGAAAATGAGAGGAGAAAGCTTCCTTATATACAAATCTAGGGCACAATCTTCTAGAGAGGCCTACATAGAAGAATTAAATTCCCATTAGACCTATACCCCTAGAAGTGGACCTATATTAAATATAATTTCAAGAGTCGTTGCCTCGAAGACCGAAACAGCCGACCCAGTATTAAATCTTTCCGATGCCCGCCATCCGGAAACCTTGGGACCCTGAAATTTGGACCCTGGGTCAAGGTCGAGGTCGACCTTGACCTAGGTCAGGGTCGAGGTCGACCTTGACCTTGAAGTCAAGAATCTCAGAATCACAGAGCAGAATGCTAGAAAAGGTAGGAGAAAAGTGGAAAATAGGGCAGAATCAGGGAAAAAGCCAGATCCAAGTCAAAGACCCATTCAAGGCGTTTGACATGACCCCAAACCACTTACTCAAAGGGCTAAACCAGTCCAAAATGGAAGTACTTCCATTTTCTGACGATACAATTTTAATGACAATATTTTATCGAATCAAATGAAGTAAGACATGTTTTTTGCTCTTGCAGGTTGGAAAGGATAGGGTGCCAAGTTCAAGCTTGAGGAATTCACGAAAGAAAAGGAAGGGCAACCAAAGCGAAAGGTGGATATAAAGGAGAAAGCGTTGAATCAAGATTCATCCTTGGAACAACTTAGAATATCAGAGCGTTGCTGATATACATATCCTCCATTGTCACGCCAACAAGTGAGTGCTTCAGGCTCAAATTCAAAGATCTCAAGTGAGAAGGCAAGTTCAAGGCAAGATGAAGATCAAGTTCAAAAGAGGCCCAAGTTCAATCAATTTCGAATCATGGCAAGGAGAAAGCTTCCAAGGACAAAGATGGAGAAGAGTTGAGAAGATGAGGTGGGAATTGGGTGTCTTCTCCAATAAGAAAATTCAAATTTCAAGCACAAGCAATCACAGCGTGCCAAGTGTCCTATTTTCTCATTTGTTGAAAAATTATTGTAATTTTCTTATTATCCCATGATTTGGTGCCCTCATGTAATTGGTTGAAAATTTGGCAACCCTAACTAGGGTTTCTAGGGATGAATCTTGGCCCTTGATCTCAAATGGATCCTGCCCTTCGTTGTAATTGGACATCTATAAAAGACCAGGGCCTTCTCATTTGTAAGAAGTTGGTTAGTGGAGGTTGGTGAGTGAGTTAGTTAGCTAGCTAGTTAGAAAGCTAGAGAGCTAGTAGTAGATTGGAGTAGGTTAGCCAAGGGAGAGATTTGATCAAATTGTTGTTATGATGCTATTGAAGTAATAGATAATTCATTGTTGGTTCATCATGGTGAATTACTTAATATTGCTTTGAAGTGTTGCATGGTTTCTTCAATCTTTTACTTGGAGTAGATTTCATTTCATGTTGTTAGAAGTAGCTTAATTGGATGAAAGAAATTTTGGATGTTTGCTTGTTTGACTCGAATATAAACTAGGCCACTAGCCCTCTTGCTGATTGTAAGGGTGCCTTGTGTGGTAAACTAGTGATTGCTCTTAACTTCAATTGATATTCAATCTTTAGTTTGCATCCATTGATGGTATTGGAGAGGAGATATTGATTTGAAAACCATTCGATTATTCCTAAGAAGCTTGCACTAGGTGAAGTTGAGGTTGCTGATAAGATTTCACTTGGTAGAGTCCAAGTCCATGATTCCTTGCATTCCTAGTTAGAAGTAGAAGTAGAAGTTAAGCTTAAGTTTAAGTTGAAGTGGAAATTGGAAAAAAAGAACTATGTTTTCATTGCACATTGTGAAGCTAAATCTTTAGAATTGCAAGTAAGTTGATATCCATTGAATGAATATCACAAGTCCCCCTAAGTGACTACTAGGAAATCACATTAATTCACTCAGCAAGTATCCACAGTTAAAGGAACCTTGAAGTCATTTCATGATCTTACGTTGCAAGCTTAGCATGAGAGATGACCTTATATCAACAGAGGATTGAGTATCTGGTATTTCATCTTTGAATACTAAGTGTTTGATTCTGCATATTGTAGTGGAACAAAACTCACATCAACAGAAATTGGTGCTAGAAGGAGGGCTCGAATAAAGTTCATTCGTGGAATTGTCAACAAAAGTGAGCTTTCAAGTTGTATTTGAGAGAGAAGATCTCTTCAAAAGTGAAAAATTCAAAAAAGTGAAAAATAGAAAATCCAAAAGGAAAGGTTTCTCAATGGATAGGCGAGTGGATGTTCTTCCAATTTGGTTTGATTTGAGCAAGAGGCTGCACCCACTTGGACTATCTCAGCTTGCAACATCAGGGCAATGTAGGATACATGGTACCACAAATCATGAGGAGATGTATTGTTTGATGTTTTTTAGTGTGGATTTGGCATTAAGAGGAAGAATTTCTTTTTTTAGAGGTGTACAAGCTTGCAGTGCTTGTCAGTTCAGAGTCAGAGTTCCTTGAGTTCAAAGAGGATATCAATAGGAAACCAAGAAGTGGATATGGAGGAAATACTTGGTGCAGTGTGCATAGCCTCTCAGATTCAGAATCTACTTGCCCATTATGTCAAGACACCATGGACTTAATCAAGTTTCAAATGGGTTGGTATGAGGAAGTATTGGTTGAGGGTGACAAGGATTTCTTCTAGCTTTCGAGCCAGAAACCAAAGAATGAAGAAGACACCTATCGCTCAAGTTGGGAACCAAAGGATGAAGAGGAATATGAGTTACATCATGAAAGCATGGTTGAGCTTAATGATCAAGATAACAAAGTGGAGGATCAACTTTCGTGCATTGCTCCACAAGAGAAAGAAGTTGATAAGAAAGTCAGAGAGGCCGTAGAACTCATCCAAGGAAGAGAAATGATAGTAGGAAAAGATCAACATGTGGAAGCACTTAAAGAAATGCAAATGGATTATCACAAGGTGGAAGAGGAAATCTTTGGTGAGCTTTCATGCATAATAGATGAGGTGGTCCTTGAGGATAGGCTGTAAGAAGTTTCAAATATCCTTGAAGAGGAAGACAGTCAAGTGGATGAGTTGAACAAGGAATTACAATATATCATAGATGAATCCAAGTATGAGGAAAAATTTGATAGAGCATTCCAGGACATCATTACCACCATATTCTTTGGGGGGGGGGGGGGGNACCACCATATTCTTTGGGGGGGGGGGGGTGCTTAAGGATCTCATGGAAGAAATTATAAAGGTGTTCCAAGGTAATCAAGTTTTTGCAAGTGGCAGGATTCACCATCAACTTAGACCTCCAGAGCTATCACCACTTGAGATATGTGATGATGAACTCATAAAGATGTATGAGGGTACCATGTTTAACGAGATTCCACATGAAGAATTGCAAGATGTTCCTAAAGAAGAGTCAATGGGAAATTACATGTTAGATGATGAAGCTCCAATTGGTGGGAATAGGCAACTTTCATTTAGAGATGAGCAAGTTGCTCCCATGAAAGAAGATAACGAAGAACAGTTTGGGTTGGTACTACAATTGGACATTGCGCTTGAGCAACTTGAAGAGATATTTGATGGAGAGATTATCAAGAAATCCTTGATTTTTTGGGATGCTATTGGCGATATTCATGGAGATGCATGGTTCATGTTGTACAAGGGAAAACCCCCAAAGACGACATTTCATGGGCTTGATTTCAAGATTGATGATTCTTTGATTGCTCATGAGGCCGACGTTGATGCTGGAGGGAGAATCCACACCAATTGCGACTTTCCAATGTTGTGGATGATCAACGTGAATTTGAATGACAACTTTTATTTGAATCATGCCAGGTTGTTTCTTTCCCTGCTCTTAATGTTCAAATTTATAAAAGTTGTTATTTTGTTATGGAAATTTTGGAAAGAAAACTTGTTTATGGATTGATCATGGACCCATTGAATTACCTCAATTGTTGATCTTGCATGATAATTTTCTTGAGTTTGAGTTTGAGGTGACTAAATTTTTCTCGGAGTACAAAGATAAATTCACAAGATTGAGGACTATCACCCAAGCCTTGTTGCTCTTGAATGCCCTGAGAAACCATGTTCGGTCAAGCATGTATATAACCCTTTTGAGTGTCGTCCCTTACAGTCTTGTACATAGTTAGAGTAGGTTTGTCTTGGACCATTTGGTTCAAGTGGGTTAGAGTAGGTTTCCTTTTTGTCTATCAGTTTAGTTGTCTTAGGGAGCTTGAATAGTAATTTGCCTAGAGTCAGTTGACTTGAATTTTGTTTGAGGGGCTCGGTTGGTTATTTTACTTTAGAGGGTCAGCTTGTAGGTTTGCCTTGAGTCGTTTGTCCCAAGTGGTCTGCTTTAGTCTAGGTGCTTGCTATGGTTTGTTTAGTTTAGAGGGATCCAAATTTGTGAGAAAGGTGATGATCATACAACACACTTTGGTGTTCTCCCAGTAGTTTTGTTCAGTTTATTTCTTGGGTATTTCTTTGTGGGGTTCCCTTGAATTGGAGATTGGATTCTTAATAGCTTTATTTTGCAAAAAGGATTTGTCCTAAATTTGGATTGGGTCATGGTTGTGTTTTGAGTATTCGAGTCTTTCAATTACTACATTTTACTCACACTCAATTGCTCTGAGTTCTTTGGTAGTTTCAAAGTGAAGTTGGATTTAGTGAAAATCATACACCTGCTCTAGTGCCACTTTTGTCTGTCTATGTGAAAATGGGTACCTGTTCCTGCATACACAAACACACATACTTCAATAGATCATTGCATGGTTAGCGGGTTAGAAAACATGAAATCAAAATGCAATAAACTGCACTAACCTAAATCGATCTATTGCCTTCTAGTAGGCAGGAGTATGAGTTTTCTCTCAGGTCATCGCAAACTCAGTGACTACACCAATATCCTAAACGAAGGATTTTTAATCTAGATGATTGATCTAAAATTATGAATGCAAGATGCAGATTGTTGTTAATCCAAAGGTAATTAAGATTCAATTTTAACAGCACCAAATTGAAGTGTGATTGATTCGTTTTAATAACACCAAATTCAAATATGCTCTAAATTAGATTTGCATGCTTAAACAAACTAACAATTAAAGCTAATTGAAATGGAAAGCTAAGATGCGAGAAAGCTAGAATGTAAAATGCAATATAATAACAATAATAAAAGTTAGGGTTCTTGGTGAAGGAAATGCATTTCTCTTTTATAGAAATCTCTTTCGAATCGACGATCAAGATCGAAACAAAAGAGTGGCTCAGATTCGATTGAAGAAGCACAATCCATGTGCAAGTAATGTGATTGGTCGAAAGAGTCAGTTGATTGAACTGACTGATCAATTATTTTGGAAACTTCCAAAATCAGTTTTCAGTTAACTGAAATGTTTTCAAAATGATAAATAGTGGAGAATCAGTTAACTGAGTGGAACTCCAGATTGTTTCCATTTTGATAATCAGTTAACTGGATTTGATGATGTCATATGCATTTTTAATAATTTAAATGATTTTGAATGCATATTTGTTTTTATTAATTAATTTAATTCTCTTTTTTTGATTTAATTGAAAATTTAGCAATTTTATTTAATTAATATTTCAGAATATCAATTAAATAATTAACATAAGGTTTATTTGTCAATGTAATGTGATTTTAGGGATTAATTAATTAATCAAGTAAGATGATTGATTAGGACCTAGGGTTCATGTCAGATTAGCTTGAAATTGATAGATTGAGGAATTGCCTATTTGATTTAGGACTTAGGGTTTATCAAGATGAGGGTTTCTTGATTAATTGTTGCGATTGGGGGTCTAGGGTTTAGATGACCATTTTTATGTGATTACATGGTCTTCCAAACCCTCTGCGGGCTTCATTGCCTGGAAGGCAAACAAAAGATGGAAAAGTGAAAAGAAAAGAAATACCAAAAGAGGAAAATGCAAAATTGAAAATCAAAAGATGAAAATGGGAAAAGAAAAGAAAAATTGGCCCAGTGGGTGAAAGCATCTCTACCAGTGCCATAAAAGAAAACACTAAAGGTAGAACTGTGCTTGTGGTGGGACAAAACGATAATCTTGTCAGGGCTATGGACGCCTGACTGGCAGCAATGCTCTATCTAGGATTCTTTTGGGGTAAGGATATTAAAATAGCTAAGTTCAATGGATCTAAGAGGCTTTCTAGGTTCTTGTTGAGTGGGGAATGAATATAGTTGCACGCACTTGGGTAATCGAGGATGAAGGCTCTTAGCTCAATTCATGGTTTCTTCCATTTTGAGTGCATCTCCTAGTTGTTTGATAGGTGAAAGTGGAATTGATCAAAGTTCTTGGTTCCAAGCGAGTTGTATCCTTGAAATGTTCAGGAACATTTCTTTTTGGGGATGCTAGATGTTGTGAGGTTTTCACACCATCGCCCCATTGCAAATGGGGACCCCCTTTTTTGCTTTAGCGGTAGGACTAGTAGTCTTTAGTGATAGTTTTTTTTGAAGCCTCTAAGTGAGAGATTTGAAGTTTGAGGATTTGAGATTTGTCTTGCCTTCAATCGGTGTGTTTTTTCAATACCATGGGTTGATTTAGATAATTTTTTATGAGATTGAGAAATTGTGTTGTCTTGTGTTGTCTTCCTTGGCTTGAGGTTGGTATTTTGATGGCAATCTGGATTTTGAATGATGATAGATCAACTTTGATTTTGGTTTTTCAAAATTGGAGATAATTGGTGATTTTCAGTTTTTTGGACATAAATGATGGAGATTTTAAACGTAAATGATAATGATTTGCAAGATCAAAATTTTGGCTAAGTCTGGTAATTTTCTGAGAATGACGATTTTACAAATCCAAATTAAAGATTTGGATTGGGGGATTGATTTTGTGATGATGGCTGAAATTCTGGAAATTTCGAGCGTAAGGGTGAAAATTGGATTTTCTAATTGGAATTTTTGGTCTTCCAGCTTTGGCATTTTCGGTTAGTAGGCTCTTGCAAGTTTGATTTTTGGAAAGCCCATCCATGCAAATTTAATTCTTAGCGTGGTAGTTCATACAAGTTGAAATCTTGGCATGGTGATTATGTCATTTTTTTGACATGATGTCTATGACATGATTTTGGGAGTTGGAATTTTAACTTGAAATTTTAGAATAAATTTGAGCTTTAAGTGTGAAATCGATTTTGGATGGAAGTTTGGAAATTTAATTTTGAAATTTTGTCCAAGTCTTGAATTTCTAGGTGTGGTAATTCATGTGTATTTCATTTCCGACGAGCTAGTCCTTACAAGTTTTATTTTCAGCAAGCTCACCCTTACACATTTTTGACATCATGACCACCTCAACTCTAATTTTGGGCGGCTAACTTGGTGAAATTTTTTGATTTGGGGATGGTGTTTGTGTTTAATTTCGACATGGCTTGGGTAGTGAAAATTTTGAGAAAATCAATTTTGGCTAAGGCATTTTAATTATTTTGATCTTGTTGAAAAAATGGTTAGCGCTCCCCTCGAGATTCATGACAAGGGACTAACTGTCTCCTATGGATTCTATAATAGTGGTTGTATCGAGCATCGATAGGTCGATCTTTCAGTGCAACAACAACCACACTTATAACAAGTGGTATCAGAGCAAAGTCACATATTTGAATCCCCTCGAGTAACACTGAGGGGGAGATTGTTGAAAAAATGGCAAGCACTCCCCTCGGGATTCATGACAAAGGACTAACCGCCTCCTGTGGATTCTCTAAGTGTAGTGGTTGTATTGGGCATTGATAGGTCGATCTGTCGGTGCAACGACAACCACACTTGTAACATATCTTACAAGGCAAATCTAGAAATAAAAGTTGAAAATTGAAATTGTGTTTAAAATTTGGGCAAGGTGCTTGGTGCAAGATAAATTCTTGGCATGGTGGTTCTTACAAGTTTTAATTTCTAGCAGGCCAACCCATACAAGTTTTTTGTTTATGGCGAGGTGATTGATACAAGTTATAATCTTGGCAAGGAAACTTCTACAACTTTGATTCTTGGCATGGTGATTGTGACAGGACCTATTCTTGGCAACCCAACCTTGACATCATTCTTTTTTTTCAACTTGCTGATTATAAAATGCTTTCACACCTTGAGCAATTTTGAATTTTGTGGCCAAATGGGATCCACAAGCTAGACGTTTCTTTTAGCACCAAGCCTTTGTAAATTTCGATGCCAATTTGGGCCCTCTTGCTTGGCAATTTTGATTAATTAAAGAGCCTCTCCATGTGTTAAATTTAAAACTTCATTATGGGGCCATGATGTGGTAATTACAATTTGAATTTTGGGGCCTCATGATGTGGTAAATTCGATTTAATTTAGAGCCTACATGTTGGTTAAAATTGATGCAAATTTTTGAACCCCCTATGCTTGGAAATTTCAAAATTAATCATGGGCCTACATGCTTGCAATTTAAATTTTAATCCCCAAGTCGGCCCATGTACCAAGGTGGCTGGCATCTCAATGTTTATTTTAATCCAAGGGTGGCGATTTAATTTAAAACTTTTACATCCTCCATGCAAGTCGTCCCTCTTTGGGCGATTGAATTGGTATTTAAGAGGCATGTTGAGCATCATTTCAAACACACACAAGAGCGATTTTCTCTGATTTTTCTTGCAGCTCCGAATTTCTCCAGATCTGGGCAATTTTATGTGGTGGAGTAGACTTCATTTGGTAGCGAATTCGTGCCCTCGGTCTGCTATTTCATTTTCAGATTGGGGTGATTTCTTTCCAAGGCACTTCCAACCCCCTTTCATAGCAATTTGTCATCCTACATTTGCAAAATTCAGTGGTGGAAAGTAGCGATCAGAGTTTGGCAACATCACAGGTCTTCATTTCATGAAAATCCTGTGCCAGGACATCCGAATTTGAGCATTTCATTTGCAAATATGATATTGGAGATAGGGAATTTTTACCAACAGGTTGAAGGATTTGATAATTAATGAGCAACTATTCCAATCAAGCAAGGTGTTGGTAATCCATTTTCAGACCCTAGACAAGATCATTACTCCTTGGAAGTATCCGAATTTGAATGCATAAGTCTCATATCATAATTCAAGAGTTGGCGAATTCATCATTTTTGGAGAGAAATCAAGAAACATTTCGTGCCCTAGCGCCTTTGCCTAATCGTCTAAGGTCTAGAAGCAATCATCCTTTTCAACTTGGAAGAATTTTGGAGAGCTAGACATCAAGATCTTGTTGGAGCTTTGTACTTGAATACCGCTTCCAGACCCTAAGTGGATTGATTTGAACACAAGCAATGATTTGGTTGTCTTTATTTTTGTTTTCTATCTCTTGCAAGAGAAGGTATAAGGGGTGCAAGCTAAGAGGCGCATTGTAAGGGTTTGAAATTTTGGTATTTAATTTGGTTTTGAGGAGGGTCCCCCATTGATCGAAGTTCACCAATGGAGTGGTGAACTTCCCTTGGTCTCTTGTTGCTTTCCTAGTGTAATGTTGTTGCGTTTGATTCCTAATTGACTAATCAAACTAAGTAACACACACTAGTTCAATTAAGTTGATAATCAAATGCAAACTCTAAGCTAACTAGTTGGAAAGGGTAAGTGAACATCAATTTGAAAATCAATGCTAATGGTTATCAATGAACAATTCATGACAATTTCTTACTTAGGTAATTAGAAGGCTAAAATCAACGACAATCTAAGTTGGAATCAATCTAAGGTTTAAGTGATCAAGTTAATTGAACTCAACAACATGGCAATAATCTTAACTAAATTGACTTAATCAAAATTTCAGGTTTTAATGGCAATATTTTATCAAATCAAATGAAGTAAGACATGTGCTTTTTGCTCTTGAAGGTTGGGAAGGATAGGCTGCCAAGTTCAAGCTTGAGGAATTCACGAAAGAAAAGCAAGGGCAACCAATGAGAAAGGTGGATATGAAGGAGAAAAGGCTGAATCAAGATTCATCCTTGGAACAAATTAGAAGATCAAAGTGTTGCTGGTATACATATCCTCCATTGTCACGCCAACAAGTGAGCGCTTCAGGCTCAAGTTCAAAGATCTCAAGTGAGAAGACAAGTTCAAGGCACGATGAAGATCAAGTTCAAAAGAGGTGCAAGTTCAATCAAGTTCGAATCATGGCAAGGAAAAATATTCCAAGAACAAAGATGGAGAAGAGTTGAGAAGATGAGGTGGCAATTGGGTGTCTTCTCCAATAAGAAAATTCCAATTTTGAGTACAAGCAATCACATCGTGCCAAGTGTCATATTTTCTCATTGGTTGAAAAACCATTGTAATTTTCTTATTGGGCCATGATTTGGCGCCCTCATGTAATTGGTTGAAATTTTGGAAACCCTAATTAGGGTTTCTAGGGATGGATCTTGACCATTGATCTCAAATGGATCTTGACCCTTTGTTTTAATTGAACATCTATAAAAGGTCAGGGCCTTCTCATTTGTAAGAAGTTGGTTAGTGGAGGTTGGTGAGTGAGTTAGTTAGTTAGCTAGTTAGTTAGAAAGCTAGAAGCTAGAGAGCTAGTAGAAGATTAGGGTAGGTTAGCCAAGGGAAAGACTTGATCAAATTGTTGTTATGATGCTATTGAATTAATGGATAATTCATTGTTGGTTCATCATGGTGAATTACTTAATATTTATTTGAAGTGTTGCATGGTTTCTTCAATGTTTTATTTAGAGTTGATTTCATTTCATGTTGTTAGAAGTTAGCTTAGTTAGATGAAAGCAATTGTGAATGTTTGCTTGTTTGACTCGAATATAAACTAGGCCACTAACCCTCTTGCTGATTGTAAGGGTGCCTTGTGTGGTAAGCTAGTGATTTCTCTTAACTTCAATTGATATTCAATCTTTAGTTTGCATCCATTGATGGGATTGGAGAGGATATATTGATTGAAAACCATTCAAGTATTTCTTAGAAGCTTGCACTAGGTGAAGATGAGGTCGGTGATAAGATTTCATTTGGTAGAGTCCAAGTCATCCATCATTCCTGGTTAGAAGTAGAAGTAGAAGTTAAGCTTAAGTTTAAGTTGAAGTGGAAATTAGAAAAGAAAAACTATATTTTCATTGCACATTATTTTTCCAATCTTTAGAATTTCAAGTAAGTTGATATCCATTTAATGAATAGCGCAAGTCCCCCTAAGTGATTATCACATTATTTCACTGAGCGAGTATCCATAGTTAAAAGAACTTTGAAGTCATTTCATGATCTTACATTGCAAGCTTAGCATGAGAGATGACCTTATATCAAGAGAGGATTGTGTATTTGGTTTTTCATCTTGGAATACTAAGTGTTTGATTTTGCATGTTGTAGTGGAATAAAACTCACGTCAATAGGTCGTTTTTCCCTTGAAGGTTAGTTTTGAGAGTAAATTTTTTTCGAAGTGTTAGAAGTGTCCGAAAATGAATTGCTTTTCCCTCAAGGTGAGTTTGGAGAGTGAAAGTTTTCTACGTCCAAGAAATATCCAAGTTAAGGTCAGATTTCCCTCAGAGAGCTAATTTATCAATTTTTTTCTAAGTATGGGGACTATCCCTACTAGGGTCAAATTTCTCCTTGAGGACATAATGAAGATGAATTTTTTTTCTAAGTATGAAAAGGAGCTTGTACCTACCATGGACGATTTTCCAACCTTGCATGGATGGATTTAAAGTGTGAAAGCTTGCTTGGATGAATGAAGATTATGGACTTAGCCAAATTTGGAAAGTCCTAGCATGGATCGTTTTTCCCATTATGACAACATTATTTTATTAATTAATTAAATTAATGGGGAAAATTAATAAAGTCAAATTAGAACCTTCTAGAAGAGGGTAAATATTTTATCCCACATTGCTTATGGAAAGCAAATAAGAGGCAAAAACAAGTATAAAAGGAGGGGTACTGCTATTATAAACATGAATAATTTTGGAAGACAAAGGCAAGAGAAGCTGAAATCTGAAGCAAGACTCCATGAGAAGCAGCTTCATCTTTGAATTGTTCCACTTCTTCCAACTTCTCCTTCCATCCATGCCTGATTGCAATCATTAAGGCAACTTTTTCTAAGGTATTGGAAGACATTAGAAGGCCAAAGGCAAGGAATTATTAGTCCAAGATTTGCAGACTTCTGAGATCGGTGATTTTTTTAAAGAAATTCATAGAAATTATTTCGAGTGCCCAAATTTCCAAGGACTCATTCTAAACCAGTCTCCCATCCTTGGGCATCGATTTGGAGGCCATTTGAGGGCTAAATCTGAGGTATGCATGCCCAGATCTGAAAACTTCATAAACAGGGGCGATGTTTTTGAAAAATCATAAAAATAATCAAAGGGTTTAAGCATCCAAACTTGTTTGCAGATTGTTTGGTGACCAATAACTTGTGTTTTCCAATCATTTTCAGTCACCAAGACAATAAGGTGAGAATGCTATGAGCGAATATTTGAAGACTAGGTCTGAAAAATTGCATTTTTTGCATATAAATCTGTGTTCGTTTTGTTCACAATCTGATCCAAAGTTTTATTGCAGACCTTTGCCACCATTCCCAACACCATTTAAAAGCTAATTGCAGGTTTGAAAACTCATTTGTCTTTAGACTAAGGTCTGAAAATACTGAAAACAAAGGCGATTTTCATTTGTATGTCTGAAAAATATAAAGTTACAGGAAGTTGCGTTCAAGAGGATATATTCATATTTTGTTATTATACTTTCGATCTGTGCAGGATCGGGTCATATATTTTGTAATCTCTTTTGTCTGTCAGTTGTATATTGATATATATATTTATGAAAGTCTATCATTTGGGTGTTGCCTCTAGAATCAATTTGTGTGCAAGTTGGATAAGGCTTATCGATTGACTAGTTATGATCCTCAATCATAAGCAAGAGTTTGTAGTATTGATTTGAGAACTCAATAAAGGATTGTCATTTTTTGGGTTGGGTTTTTCACCTTCGAGTAGGAGGGTTTTCCCTGGGTATCTTGGGTGTTCTTGTGTTTCTAATTTATCAGCGTTTTATTTTTTACAATTTTGGTTCAAAACATTAACAAAAAGGAATCACAGAACCTTAAAAACTGCTCAAATAACCTGACATTAGGAAAATCAATCTTTCACATAAAAGAAATCAAATTATACCTTAAAAAGAAACTTGTACCAATCCCAATTGAATCACATATTATGTACACAATTTGCTACCTGACTTAAAAATTTGAAATCAATAACAACATTCTTTAAAATTAAACCATGAAATACCATGTTCCAACTTAGATATTAATAAAAGGAAATTCTCAAAACTTACATATAGATCTACTTCAAATATGGAAATCATAGTAATCCTATTCTTAGAGATGTTATAATTAACATACCCGTAATATCAAATAATAAGAATCGTATTAGCAGGCTTAAACAAAACACAATCTGAAATAGAGTCAAAATTTATGTTAGCAAATTTCCAAACCTACTTGCTTTTCAGAAGAAGAGAGTAATTATTTATCCTGTATTATTCATTCTTAAAATAGAGGAGAAACCAAAGTACCAATTCTTCTTTGAGCATGACGCCCCTGTGAATTCAATTTTCTTGATGTGCTAAGTCTTCTTTGAGCAGGGTTACAATGGTGGAGAAAACAATTCCTTATTAATAGGCATGTATGAAAGGAAGAAGGGTCTGGAGAGGAAGGGCATAGAGGACTGAATTTATCATCCATTACACCCAACAAATGGAAAATCTTCCACTATCCCATCAACTCTTCCACTCCCGTTAATCAGTTATAATGCATTGTCACCACCTCAATTGTTTTGAGATGGGTGTCAAATTTCTTCAAAAATTAAATTGTTTAACAATACTTTTTCTATCACTGTACAAAGCCTCTCGGCTTAATAACATGACAATGTTGTATATCAAGGATCTCAACAAATTTATAAGATATGTGAAATAGACAAGAGAAATAAGTGTAATGGAAAAATAAAACTGTTATTTCTTGAAAATATTTTTAGAATAATGGAGCATGTTTTTTTCTATGTTGCATTGTTCGTGAAACAATCTATATTGCTCTTAATGTCCCCACTCAAATAATGTCTTTTAATATTTAAAATAAAATAAATTGCCAAGTCCTTGGTCTCCTAGACTTGGGCAATAATTAAATAAAAAGGAGATGTAGTTGTTTTAAATTCAGCTTAAGTCGTTCCCCTTTTTTTCAGTCATAAGGTGGGGACCACTGGCCAACTTCATCGACTTGTTCTGTTGCTTATTCCACAATCTTTGCTAGTTATTTAGTAACTTCTCTCAGTTTGTTTTTATGAGGAAATCAAAAGCAAAAATATGCCTTATTGGTGACGTTGATTTCTTTATAAGGGATCGTCTGAAGAGGGGTGGAGGCTATGTTTTGAGTATTTTTTGTTATTTCTCTCTGCAATTGATCTCAACTCTTCTCAAGGCGAAACCATTGTGGAAGATTTCTTCTTGACGAATCCCCAAGAGACTACAATATAAATCAGTCCATCTTCAAAGAATTGAATTGCATCAGACACATCATGGTCGGTGATGAAGTTTCTGGCAATTGAACACTGAGAAATTTATCTGAAGCAGTTTACATATAGTTAGTAGTAGGTGGCAATAATCTAGAGTATTTCTCTGTGTCTAGGAAGTATCCAACAACAAGAAGATAAATCGACGTATCTGGTAGTGGAAATCACAGTGAATAAGGGTTAGGTGTCTCTCAGCACCCGTCCAAGGTCTGTAATAGGTCTAAAACAACTATTTCTATCAGTATTCAGGTCAGTGGTATTGATATATTTGATCTAGGAATTGATGATATGTGATTCTAGTTCGTGTAACTTGTTAACAAGTGGCTCATTCAGGAGTGTTCAAGAACATATTAGGGTTGTCATTTATGACAACACATCAGTTATAAATGATCGCTTGAACTGAAACATAGTTTTGGAGTTAAGGCTAGTAAAAATGACAGTCTAGAAAGCAACTTACAGGGTACAAGAGTATAGTTTTGGGCAAAAAAAATTGTATATGATGAATGAAGACATGCGAGCTTAGATGAAACTATTTTGGGGTATGTTAGGCCTTCAGTTAAGGTCGCTTGAGTTTTGGATTTCAAAGATGAAAGATATAAATGTTTGAAGTCATGTGAAGACAATGATACATCGAGACAGAGAAGTTGAATGGTCGCGATGATTGAAGGAGTGTAACGTGGAATCCAAACGTTCTATGTTTGATTTGGATTGTGTATTATCTATATTTTGGTAGCATGTGATCACTAAATTTGTACTTACTTTTTGTTTAAGTGTTGGTTCCACTTTGTGATGTATTTGGGAGTCGATTGGATATGTAATAAAGTATATATATGAAGAGCTTTTGAGAAGCGAAGTATGGGTGTTGTGCGAATAGATGAATGGATGCATTTTGATGTTAGAATCAAACAGATGGTGATGCAAGCTACAACTGGAACTACTTAAGGATATAAGATGCTTGTTTATGTTCATTTTGATAAAACATTGTAACTGAGACAGATTTATGTTTATATGAGCAGTGAGCTCAGTGTATACCTTTAACAGGGTTTTTGTATTCCTTTAATAGGAAAAATGTACTAATGTAGTATTCAAATCTTAATAGGGCTAGGTCTCCTAATAGGGAAATAATACGTTTAGTACATATTTGTGGGTACCATCCCCACCAGGTTTTTCCCTTGGCCAGGGTTTCCTCGAGAACAAATTCATGGTGTTATGAGTTGTGTGCTTTGTGTTTATGTTCTTTTCATTTGAAAAATTATTTGGTTAAGTTGGATTTTGATAAGTTTAAGTTTAAAGTGCTGTAATACTGATTCACCCCCTCTTAGTATTACTTAATCCTAACATAACTTTCTCTTGAATTGCAAAAAGGAAAAAAAAAATACTATTTCCCATCATTGCATTAATATTCCAATTTTTTTCTTTTTCTGGGAATAGTAAATTAATCTTGTTGTGAAACCTTTCCATTTCAATAAATCATTAAGTATTGTATAAGTTTTCAAGAGATTAAAGGAAGGATTATTTCAGTGGTATCAGAGCCACAAACCATGCCTTATTGTGGGGTTTCAGTATGTTTTTTTGTGCCTTTTCGTGTTATTTGTGTTGCATGTGTAATAGGGTTCTATGCACTCTCGAGGGTTTGAATTACATAGATATAATACATGTAGGTCTGGGAAATGGGAAGAAACACATATTAATTCTTTAGAAGAAGAAATGGAAGAAATATGAGATGACAGTCCACAAAGGGAACTGAATAATCAATTGAATGATTTCCTAACAATTTTTGCCCAACAACAACAACAACAAAAACTACAGATGCAACACCAACAACAACAAATGATGCAACAATTCTAGGACCACATGATCACTGCTATGGGGCAAATGAGAGTTGGTCATTCAAGATTGGGAAGGTCCAACATTAGTCACAATAGAAGAGAAGTTGAGCATGAAAATCAATAAAAAAACAAGTTCTAATGTTGTGAGAACAATGGATACAAGGTATGATCGACCACTACGTCCCACTTTTTAACCTCGACAGATCGAAAGGGAACCAATTCCAGAAATAGAGGAGGAAGAGACTCACATCACAGTAGACATTATGGCAGCTCAAGATGAATACATGCAATTACCTGCTGATGTAAGACAACTAATGAATCTAAATCAATTCATCAATCAACGTAAAGACAAGGCAATAAATTGCCTATAAAGCCAAGACATGCGGCCTAAAGGTCTAGTTAGACAAGGCACTCAACCTATGAAATACAAAATATTCTTTGAACAATTTATAACAATACCAACCTTCAATGGAATGAAGAGTATATAAACAAGATCATGGGTTCATAAGTTGGATACATTTTTGGCACTTAAGCCCATGAAAGACGATAAAGCAATACAGTTTGCTACCATGCACCTGGAAGGAGTAGCATACGATTGGTGGCATCATGGATTAGTTTCCCTGGATCATGCAATGATTCACTAATATGAAGAATTTGTTAAAAGGTTGGTCACGCAATTTGATAGAAAAGATATAGAAATTTATTACAAGGAATTGGCCCAACAAAAACAGGTTGGACAACTAGAAACTTATGTCAATGAGTTTTAGAAGGTTTTGGTTATGGTTCCTAATATGCCACAGAAAAGAGTCATCATGCTCTTTTGTTAGAAACACTGAGAGGGGGGGGGGGGGGGGGG
>MU226400.1:4963109-4975591 GCA_018584345.1 Thuja plicata | reverse complement strand
TGGTTAAAGGTCTAACCCTGTTAGGAGTCTTTTACAAAACCCTGTTAAAGGTATATGGCTCACTTCCTAGGCTCACTGCCCAATAAGATGAAGGCTACAACCCTCTGAATGTTGATATGCACTATATAAAAAATGAATTGCTGTAATGACACTGCTGTCTGATCAGTTCCGTGTATGCGCGAATGCTCTTACTCCTTTAAAGAGCTATATCATCTACTAAATTTATATTACTGTCCCTCTGTAACTTCCTCTTGCACAATAATCGACGCTTGTAACACAACATTACATTACATACTTATATGTTTACAATTGAATAGGCGCGACCCAAAATATAACACTAGTCGGCCTTTAAACCAAAATATACAACGCTTCCGAACAATTCGGCCTAAGTGTGTTTACTACAACATTAATTACATTAATACAAACTTATAATTAAAGGCACACGGCCTTATCATCTCAAACTAATTCACGCTGACCAAAACTATAGTCGGCTTCCATGCTCTGTTTCTTGGACTGCAGGTCTACTAATCTGCCTGTAACTTTTTCGTACTCTGCGCGTGTGGATCTAGCATGTATAGACACCATAGAGTATATACCTAAGCACGCATGCTTTGGTGTGATCTCTAACACGTGCACTGACGTACTGATCTCTGTGTGTGTCTGTCTGCCTTGTTTTCACACTTAGTCATTTTGTCTTTCATGACAGAACTTAAGTATGACTTTGTTGCCATGATTGACAACACAAAATAAGTCATGCTTCCTCAGGAAGTCAACTTGCCAACATCTTTGTGGAAGGTTTAAGCGACAAGTTGAAGGGATTGGTTAAGTCTCACATGCCTAATTCGTTGGATAATTCTATTGGGTTAACTTATGATATGTTGATGCAGAGGGTTTGGTACTCTAGAGCTTTTCCTCAGACCGAGATGCTTCTTTGTATATCCCAACCATCCAATGGTTGTTCCTTGTTTAATCTTCCTTCAATTAGGATCTCCAAGACCCTCACTACCAACTTCTCCTCCAAGGTATAGTTGGTCTTTAGAAGATTCCAAAGTTTCTAGGCTTAACTAGTCTAACTAGTTCACCAAATGCCTAGGTTCCTTCACTAGAACTCCTCCTAGAATGCCAAACCTATGCTTAGGATCTTCCCATACATGTACTCAGACTCTTACCTATCTTCTTGGCCCATCCAAGGTCATTCTTCACCCTTTCCAACACTTCTAGACGCGTCCCGAATCCAATCGGTCTCAATTTCACTAGGATGCTTAATTGCCTAATTCCTAGTAGGTCTATTTTCATAGTTTTTTGGCTATTACTCCAAAACTCCCCAAATGACACCACACAAGACCTTGACAATCTTCAAGGTATCAACCAAAACTGTTAGGATCCAAAACCCTAACTTTTGAAAGCACCCATAACCCTAGTTTCTTGCAGGTCCTAGATTTTAGCCTATTAATTAGGCCTCTGGACCAGTCAACATAAATAATAGTTAAAATTATCTCCAAATTCTGATGCACCTCCTTCTACCTTTGAATCCTTTTAGGATACTATCTAGGGCATCTGAAAATGACACTAAGTCTTTTCCAAAAGGTCATGAGTGCTCGAACAAATTCTTTCTTCTCCCTGTCCTGGCTCACCTGGATTCACCAGTCAGCCATAGGGATTCCTACTTGGCCTAGGAAATCCATTGCAACTGAAAAAATGAAAACCAAAACCCTATCTACAGACTCTAACCCTACTTGCCCCATGGTTTTAGTCAATTCCACCGGTGGGATTTTAGGGTAGAGCCATTTCTATCTAAACAACATTGTACTGTCACTTACAAACCTGTGACCTTCAAAAACTTGTATCTTTACACCTAATTAACTTCAAAGAAAACTATCTAATGCATATGAAAGCTAATGGAAATTAGTCCATCCCCATGGGACCCGATCTGCTCTGCCAATCCGTACACAACCGTACAATAGCAAAGAAACAATGCAGAATACTAGAAACTAGTTACAGTCATCCGTACAAGAGTACCAAAAACAATTGTTGCAACCCAAAATTTCATTAACCTCCTCCAAACATCGAATCCATGCTCATATACCGAGCACGGGGTAGTTACAACAGTTCTAACTACATTTTTCAATTTCTTGCAAAATTTGCTCGAGCAACTTTTAAAGTTGCTAGCAACTTTTTGCACTTTGGAGCATTTTGACTTTCCTTGTTAACTCTATGGGTGAGTTTGACTTTGATTACCCTAGATAGGATATGTAGGGTCCTAAAATACCCCTCAAACCCACATTACACTAAAATATCAACTTTTCACTATTTAAGCCAAAATGACCCTAAAGCTCCTAATGAGCACTAAGGCTCTTACAAACATGAAGTTGACTTTTCATTGCATCCACCCATTGGAACTTATTCCAAACCACACACAAACCTCTAAGACAACCCTAAAACACACCAAAACATCAAATGGGGAGGTTCCTTGCACCATACTTCCCTGGACAAAAATAACTCAAGTCCCATGAGTTAGGAGGTCTTCAATGGTGACCCCATGTTTCAGAATGTCTAGCTTTGTCATCCAAGTGGCCTCAGCTTCAGGTAGTCCCAGCCACTTGATGAGGTACTCTTTGTAGTTACCCTTCCTTGTCTTCTTTATCACTTTAGAATCCAGTACACTTTCCAATTTCAGTGGCATTGGGGTAGGCAAGTCTTTCACCCAATCATCATCCTCCAAATCTACAAGTGTAGATTGACCTGTGTATAGAGATGATCCCTTGTAGGGATACAAGTCCCAAACATTGAAAATGGGTGAAATCCCCAAATTAGGAGGCAACTCCACTTCATAGGCATTCTTTCCATACTTATGAAAAATCTCCAGTGGCCCTATCTTCTTCATGAGTAGTTTAGTTGGTTGGCGTTTGGGTGGCCTCTCCTTCCTAAGATAGGCAAGTACTAGATCCCCTACCTTGAACTGCAAGTCTCTTATGGTCTGATCAACTTTTGATTTTTACTTCTCCACTTGCTTTTGTAAAGTCTTATTGACTTGATCGTGAAGCTCCTTCATCTTTTCTGCAAATGAATCTCCTTGTGCACTCCTCTTGTCCTTCAAACTGAGATCCCTCAACTCCAAGATCCCTCTAGGATTGACCCCATATACTATCTCAAAGGGGCTCTTCCCTGTACTCCTATTAATGGAGTCATTATAGGCAAACTCTGCTTGTCCTATGATGTGATCCCATGACTGTCCATGTTGTTTAGTCAAACACCTTAGCAAGTTCCCAAGTGACCTATTGACTACCTTCGTTTGTCCATCTGATTGTGGATGGTAGGCTGAAGTGAAAGACAAGTTTGTTCCAAGCATCTTCCATAGGGTCCTCCAAAAGTGACCCACAAACTTACTATCTCTGTCACTTACAATATTCAGAGGCAATCCATGGATCCTTACAATATCCCTAAAGAATAGACCTGCAATTTGAGAAGCATCATTTATTTTCTTGCATGGAATGAAGTGTGCCATTTTACTAAAACGAACCACCACTACAAACACACTATCATGAACCCTAGGTGTCTTTGGCAACCCCAAAAAAAATCCATACTATGACACTCCCAAGGCCTTTGGGGTATGGATAGGGGTTGGTACAACCCACTGTTGCTGCTTTGTCATTTTTCCCTCTGAAAAATCTGACATTGTTCTACAAATCTCCTCACATCTGATTGTAACTTAGGCCAATAGTAGTGCCTATTCACTTGCTCCAATGTCTTATCCACTCCAAAGTGGCCCCCCAAGCTGCCTTGGTATTTCTCCTTCACAATGTTTTCCCTCATTGAGCATTGAGGAATACACATAAGATGTTCTTTAAACAATAAGCCTTCCTGCAACAAAAACTCATTGAAATCCACTTTGAAACCCTGCTGAAACTTCACACATGCTTCATAGGCTTCTCTGAAATCTTTGTCCTCCTTGTAGAGGTCCTTCAAATCATCCATCCCTACACTTTGAAATTGTATCTCGTGTATTGTGAGTACTCTTATGCTAAGAGCATCTGCAACCTTGTTGCTAACCCCCTTCTTGTGCTTTATGACAAATGTATAAGCCTGCAATGATTCTACCCACTTCAAGTGCCTTTGATTCAATTTTTCTTGTCCATTCAGGAAACTTAGTGCATGGTTATCAGTGTATACCACAAACTCCCTAGGTAATAGGTAGTGTCTCTACTTCTTAAGGGCTTGTACCATAGCATATAACTCCAAATCATAGGTAGAGTACTTTTGTTTAGCCTCATTCAACTTTTCAGAGAAAAAAGCCACAAGATGTCCTTGGCTTAGCACTGCTCCAATAGCCAACTTGCTAGCATCACATTCTACCACAAATAGTTGATTGAAATTAGGGAACCTAAGAGTAGGTAGTTCTTCAATCCTCTTCTTTAACATTTCAAATGCTTGGTTTGCTGCCACAGTTCACTCAAACTTACATTTGATTCCACCTTTTATGGTGTTAAGAATAGGGGCACACACATGACTGAAATTTATCACAAATTTCCTATAGTAGGAGGCCAACCCATGGAAACTGCTAACATCCCCTATGGACCTAGGTGTAGGCCACTCCAATATTGACTTAACCTTTTCAAGATCCATCTTCATACATCCATTAGCAACCACAAAACCAAGGTAAACTAGTTCATTTTTTAGGAACTAACACTTTTGTTGATTTATCATCAACTTCTCTTGATGTAGCTTCCTCAAGACCACCTCCAAATGCTTCATGTGCTCCTCCTTAGACCCGCTAAAGATCAAAATATCATCAAGGTAAACTATTACAAACTTGTCAATGAACTCTGCTAGCACTTCATTCATGAGCCTCATGAATGTGCTAGGTGCATTACTTAGGCCAAAGGGCATTACTAGGCACTCATACAACCCTTCATTGTTCTTGAAGGCTATATTCCACTCATCACCAGGCCTCACTCTTATCTGATGGTATCCTGACTTCAAATCCGCCTTAGAAAAGTTACAAGAACCTCCCAAATTGTCGATCAAATCTTCTATCCGGGGCATTGGAAACCTATACCTGATTGTGATCTTGTTTATAGCCCTGGAGTCCATACACATCCTCCATTTTCCATCCTTCTTAGGTGCAAGTACTGTAGGTACAACACATGGGCTTAAACTCTTCCTTATCAACCCCTTATCCAACAAATCTTGAATCTGTTTGGCTATCTCTGCATTTTGACTTAGTGTCATTTTATATGCTGCTTTGTTTGGAAAATTTGCTCCAGGAATGAGGTCAATCTGATGACTCACATCCCTCATAGGTGGTAATGCACTTGGAAAACCATTGTCTACTATGTCATGGTATCTTTCCAACAATGCTTGTATCTCTGGTGGAAAACTGACTTTCTCCTTAGTCTCCTCCTTTGGTTTTATCACCACTGCACAACAGACTCCTTTCTCCTTCTTCATGGCTTTTAGAAACTCCTTCCCACTCAATAACATCACACTGGTTCCCACATGCTTCTCCTCATTAGGCTCAGCCAAAGGATCCATCTGAAACTTCTTTCCTAGCTTTGTGATCACATAACTATTCTTTTCCCCATCATGTATTGCTTTGACATCATACTACCATGGACGTCCTAGAAGCAGATGACATGCATCCATAGGTAGTATGTCACATAAGACCTTGTCCTTATACTCTCCAATCTCAAACTCAACCAAAGTTTGTTCATCTACCACTATTTGTTGACCCTTATTCAACCATGAAACCTTATAGGGTGTGGTATGAGGTATCCTTCTCAATTTCAATTTGTCCACCATCTTTGTGGATACAATATTCTCAGTGGATCCAAAGTCCACTATCACTTTGCAAATCTTCCCATGAGACCTACAAGTTATCTTAAACAAATTCTTTCTTTGAGGTGGCTCTATAGTGCTAGGCACTTTCAACAAAGTTCTTCTTAGCATCAAGCTCTCTCCATCCAATATTGGCCCTGCCTTGGAAATGGGTGAAGTAACACTTTGTGTTTCATCCTCTTGTACCAACTGATTCCTTCTATCCCCCATTGAAGATGAGGAAGTCTTTTCAGGACACCTGCCCATTGTGTGACCCACTTGGTTGCAGTTATAACACCTGCTAGTAAAGACTGAATTGGATCTTCCTTGGGACTGAAATCTTCCTCTAGGAGGCCCTCTTCCTCTGTATCCTCCTCTCTGAAAAGAACCCCTAAACTGATTGCCCCCACTGTTATCCATAGACTGATTATCTTCTTGTCTATTAGGGCCCTTTCCTCTACCAAAGTTACTCCTTCCTCTCTGAAAACCTCTATTGTTGTTACCACCTCTCCCCCTTTGATGGAATTCATTCCTCCTTCTAGCCTTATCCTCTGCTCTCAAGGCTAATTGGAAAAATTTGTGCATACTATCAGGAGGCATCATGCTAATCTCATCCTGAATTCCTTGTCTCAACCCATTGAGATACCTTACCACCTTCTCCATTTCCTCTTCTTTTCTCCTAGCCCTTAGGCTCAACTTGTGAAATTCCTCGATGTAAGAACTCACTGTCATCTCTTTTTGTCTTAAGTTCTGCAACTTTTGATACATCTGCATCTCATAATCAGTAGGAAAGAATTGTGCCCTCAATCTGATTTTCATTCTCTCCCAAGAAATAATAGTTTTCTTTCCATTGGTTTCCCTATCATCCTCCATCATGTTCCACCACACCAATGCAAATCCCTTGAGTCTAGCCTTAACATAGCTGATCCTTTTCTCCTTTGAGATTTCTTTGTAATCAAATTGGTTGTCAATGGCTTCAAGCCAATCCAACAACTGTTCTCCATTCAGGCTGCCACAATAATATGGTATGTGTTCCATACTATCCTTGTTAAGAGACTTAAAGGAATCTAAGAATACCTTTTGTTCTTTGTCCATCTCAGGTTCTTTACCTTTATTGGATGACTCTTTTGTCTGACTCTCATAATCTCCACCACTCTCATCTCCCCATTCAGTGTTCTTCTTTTTGCCTTTTGTCTTAGACACACTAGCCTTCTCCAAGAGGCCCTGAACCAATTCCACTATGGAATCCCTACTCATTTCCTTAGGAGGCATGTTGTCTACCTCTTGACTCTCTTCCACTTCAGACATACACAATCTTCAAGATATTCTGGCTCTGATACCACTCTGATGCAGAAGGTTTGGTACTCTAGAGCTTTTCCTCACACCAAGATGCTTCTTTGTCTATCCCAACCATCCAATGGTTGTTCCTTGTTGAATCTTCCTTCAATTAGGATCTCCAAGACCCTCACTACCAACTTCTCCTCCAAGGTATAGTTGGTAGGCTTAATTGCCTAATTCCTAGTAGGTCTATTTTAACAGTTTTTGGGCTATTACTCCAAAGCTCCCTAGATGACCCCACACAAGACCTTGAAAATCTTTAAGGTATCAACCAACACTGTCAGAATCCGAAACCCTGAATTTTGAAAGCACCCATAACCCTAGTTTCTTGTAGGCCTTAGATTTAAGCCTATTAATTAGGCCTCTAGGCCAGTCAACATAAATAATAGTTAAAATGATCTCCAACTTCTGATGCACCTCCTTCCACCTTTGAATCCTTTTAGGAGACTATTTAGGGCATCTGAAAATGACACTAAGTCTTTTCCAAAAGGTCATGAGTGCTCGAACAAATTCCTTCTTCTCCCTGTCCTAGCTTACCTGGATTCACTAGTTAGCTATAGGGCTTCCTACTTGGCCTAGGAAATCCATTGCAACTATAAAAATGAAAACCAAAACCCTATCTACAAACTCTAACCCTACTTGGCCCATGGTTTCAGTCAATTCCACCAGTGGGATTTTAGGGTAGAGCCATTTCTATCTAAACAACACTGTACTACCACTTACAAACCAGTGACCTTCAAAAACTTGTATCTTTACACCTAATTAACTTCAAAGAAAACTATCTAATGCATATGAAAGCTAATGGAAATCAGTCCATCCCCATGGGACCCAATCTGCTCTGTCAATCCGTACATAGCCGTACCATAGCAAAGAAACAATGCAGAATACTAGAAACCAATTACAGTCATCCGTATAGGAGTACCAAAAACAATTGTTGTAACCCAAAATTTCATTAACCTCCTCCAAACATCAAATCCATGCTTATATACCGAGCATGGGGTAGTTACAACAGTTCTAACTACATTTTTCAATTTCTTGCAAAAGTTGCTCGAGCAACTTTCAAAGTTGCTAGCAACTTTTTGCACTTTGGAGCATTTTGACTTTCCTTGTCAACTCGATGGGTGAGTTTGACTTTGATGACCCTAGATAGGATATGTAGGGTCCTAAAACACCCCTCAAACCCACATTACACTAAAATATCAACTCTTCACTATTTAAGCCAAAATGATCCTAAAACTCCTAATGAGCACTAAGGCTCTTACAAACATGAAGTTTACTTGCCATTGCATCAACCCATTGGAACATATTCCAAACCACACACAAACCTCTAAGACAACCCTAAAACACACCAAAACATCAAATGGGGAGGTTCCTTGCACCATATGTATGTTACACCCTCTTTCCAGTCACAAAAGAAAGATTTCAGCTCATGGAAAATTGATAAGAAAATTTTTAATTAGCAGATAAATATGACTTTCAATCAATGAAAGACCATACCTGCACAAGCTGAACAAGAATCCAAAAATGAACTAAGAAGGAAAAAATTGTATTTCTCTTGTAAGGAGCCGTGGGTGCCAGGTCATAGCTGCATGGTAAAAGGAAAGCTTCATTTAATTGAGGTTCATCCAGGAGAGGATGATCAAGATGAGCAAGAGGATAACCTTGAGGAGGATGATGAGCAAGAAATTCAGCCCCAACAGATAGATTTGGAGGATACTAACAGTTAGAGAGACTCCACGCATTGCTACTTTGTCTGGAATACCTCATGACCGACCTTTCTAATTGAAAGGTGTTTTGAAGGGGCAGTGAATGATATTTTTCATGGACAAAAGTGCTACACATAATTTTATTGATGACATACTAGTCTGTAGACATGGGCTTCATGCAAAAGAGTTTCCTAGATTTAATGTCATTATTGTAGATGGCTTTCCCCTGAGTTTTTGCTGTGTTATACCACAATTGAAAATTCAAATGGGGGATTACACAATGACAGGTGATTTCTATGTTCTTGGTCTCAACAATATTAATATCATTTTGAGACTTTAGTGGCTTGAGTCATTAGAGAGATATGTTCAATACTTCAAAAATATGGAGTTGGAGTTTATGGTTGAGGGTAAGGAAACAATATTGAAAGTTATAGTAGATGGTGGTCCAAGGGAAGTTTCAGCTAGAAGAATGGAAGCTTTCTTCAGACATAATGATGTTGAGTGGGGAGTCCATTGCTTTGTTTCCAATAAGTCTATTATAGATAATGAACCCTATTACCATGTTGATAGCCAATCTATGTTAGATAAACATGGTGTAGTTGTAGATGCCTAAAATCATCCCTTACAACATTATAACTAATTATAATTAATTATATTTGTTATTCTTTTCCACTTAATTAAATTTATTTAATTAAATTAAGTTCATTATCCTAAAGTATTTGAATTTAATTTAAATACTTATCTCCTAAGTGTATTAAATTTAATTTAATACATTCCCACATTAAAATCCCCTTTTAAATAAATTTTAATTTATTTATTACCTCATATGCTTAAATTCTTCTAAACTACAATTAGTCTAAATCTAATTTGGATTAATTTTAAATCTAAACCTAGATCCTACCCTACCCCACATTATTCTCACCAAATAAACCTAGTCACCAATTAACTAAGGTTAATTAGACTAATTCAAGGATTCCTACACTCATTAGTTCTAATTTTGCTCACACGTGTGAGCAAATTTCCAAAATTTAACTTTTCCAAATAATACTAATTTGGTGACAACAAGGTTTCTTACAACCTTTATGACACCTTCTTACACTTTTTAAAAGTGTTTCATTGGACTAAAACTCTTACACACCTCTTACATGTGTACTTCAAGTACACATTGACCCATCGCATCACAAGTTTCTCACACGTGTGAGAAAACAAGGCCTTTTGCATTACTTATGTGTCCCTCATGTGGCACCTATGTGGATGCCACATGTGATCCACCTAACCCAAGCCCTCCAAAATCCTATAAATAGGAGCCTTGCCAAGAGTAATTTATTGGATGATATCATAATTGGGTACTACTGATGTTGTTGACATTCATGTTTTTTCACTGATGTTGACATATGTTTCTGTGGAGTGAACAACTTGCTTATTACTATTGTATGATGACTGACATAAGTGTACGAACATTGTATAGATGAATCAAAATGATCAAAGACAAGGATATGTGATGACCTTATTCCTAAGGTCGCTTGGCTTAATATTGCATATTGGTGATGTTACAAATGTTTTAGTGAAGACTGGTTTTTGGACTGTGACAATGATGCTTGACAGAGTAGGTCTCTGTGTTTTGGGTATATCTTATAGGCGAAGATGATTCAGCTTATGCAAGCTTAAGGGATGAAATAAGACATATTGAAGAATGTTTTTTGTTGATCAATAGTCATGTGATTGTTGGCGATGTCAGTTGTGGCGTGTATTCTGGAGGAGAACTATTTGGGGCCGACTTCAGAGATGTAGCGTGTTTTAAGGATTGTGATCATGGAGTGCAGATCTTGGAGTATATCTGATGTATTGTAATTGATGTTTACTTCTTTTAGGTACCTTGTGTGTCTTAGAAAGGGGTTAAATAATTATTTGTAAATTGAAAAAGCTTAATTGGACAACCTAATCAATTATTGTAATAGGGTATATATGTGAGATCTTCTCTTTTGAAAAGAAGTAGTAATGTGAGAGTAATGTGAAGGTAATTGAAAGACAAAAGTGTGGAAGTTGTGAGGCTTAATTGGATGCTAGATGTAGAGCAGAGTTTGTGATTATAGTACTTCATTGGAACTAACTAAACAAAGATAGTTGCTATCAGACATTTCACTGGATTGTATAGTTTGTATATACACTTGTTCAAATTGTTAATCCTTGAGGGTGGCTTTAACCTTCTTTGGGCAGTGAGCCCACTATTACTCTAGACTCCTAACATGGTCTGTCCTTTAACAAGGACTATGTACTGTAATATTGTTATAAGCTCCTAACAGGGCTA
Organism: Thuja plicata; assembly: GCA_018584345.1. Taxonomy (NCBI): domain Eukaryota; kingdom Viridiplantae; phylum Streptophyta; class Pinopsida; order Cupressales; family Cupressaceae; genus Thuja; species Thuja plicata. The sequence continues at coordinate 4,964,425 of MU226400.1, read as the reverse complement.
AATCTTTTGACATGGATACTATACTCTCAGTACATCATTTGTGGGTGCTAATTCCCACTGAGGTTTTACCTTTAACAAGGTTTCCTCGACAAAAAATATTGTGTTACTATGTTGGCAATTACTTTGTTATCATTTGAATTGAAGTTTTGGTTTATAAAGTTTAAAGTTTAATAATCTGTATTACAACTAATTCACCCCCCTCTCAGTTGTACTTGTGGAATGTTATTCCTAACAATTGGTATCAGAGTTACTGGTCCTTAGAGAGAAATCTTAACATCTTGAGGTGATCCTGAAGATGACTTACTACAGGAAGGATACTTTGAAATTTGATCCTGAAAAATTTGACAGTTGGAAGAACAAGATGAGAACACATATGCTATGTTTGGGAATCGACTACTGGATGATCAGGAAAAGAAAGGAAAAGATAAAGATTGAGGATGAATTGGATAAAGCTACTGAAGATGATAAGAATTTATTTTCATGTAATATGGTCACAAGGGAATCATTGATCAATGCACTTTCCGAAGGCAAATTCACAGAAGTGAAAGACCTAGATTATGGACATGAAATTTGGACAAGATTGGAAGCACTATGATCCAGGTGGATCTTGAAGACCTCAAAAATTAAACCTACTCAAAATCTCCCTAAAATGGCATCACTGCAAAGAGCTCAAAAAATAGAGGCCGATGCAACTTGAACGGGCGGTAAAGGAGCTCGTATGCAAAAGTTATGCATGGTCAAAGTTTTGGTCAATAGTCAAACTTGAGGTTTGACCAAGAAAAAGGTGAAATTTTGACCATATCCAAATTGGTTGAAAATGGCATCAAGTCGAAGGTCTCGTCGCCACGATTCCGACATCGTTTGTTTCGTCGAAAATGAAGTTTGGATGTAAGAGTTATGACTAGTCAAAGATACCCAGAAAAAGGGTTGACCGTGTGACATCAGCATGCACAGTCAGCAGTGACGTGGCAAAAATGTTGACATGGCAAGTCAATGAAGACATGGCATTGAAGGTGGATCAATTGATAGAAGACATGTGTCACAGTTGAGCGAACAATTTTGTGCCACGTGGCAACTCCTCCTTCAAACGTCAGTTTTGGTGACCATTTTGGTTTTGGAAAAATATTGTTAAGGGGTTCGAATCATGAACCTCTTGTTACCTATTTTCCCTCCTTTCCATTAAGCCACACAAGAATCATGGGATTTGAAGAGCACTAATTGAATTTTATTACCTATTATAAAATGATAAATCCCCATAAATGCGGGTTGTGAGGTTTGAACCTCCAACCTTGCAATACCGAAAATCCCTCTCAACC
>MU226400.1:4930526-4962072 GCA_018584345.1 Thuja plicata | reverse complement strand
AAAGTCAAAGATGAAGACTTGGTGAAAGCTCCTCATTCTTCTCATTCTCTTCTTTATTCTCTTGGTGATTCTCAAAGTGTTGGAATGAGATTGATGACCAAGATGGGCTACAAAGGAAAGGGCCTTGGAATTCAAGAACAAGGTATGGTTGAGCCTATAAAGGTGGAATCTAGACCTCGCTATGTAGGATTGGGGTATGGTGAAGGAGAATGCTCCAAGGTAGTGGATGTGAAGAATTCTCTAGAAGAAGAACCATCTCAAGAACAATCTGAGAGAGGCAGTGACACATCATCTTCAGGCAGTGGTAACACGTGCAAGATGTCCAAGAGAAGAATGAACATAGATGCTTCTCAACATGCATGTACCAAGGATCACCATCAAAGGTATAATAAGCCTAATTATTCCAAAATTCCTTTTGATTATAAGAAGGTTGGCAATATGGAAATTTTATGGTATAGGAAACCATGAACATTTTGTGGTTTGAATAGCCATAGTGTTTCCAAGTGTTGGAAAAGAATGGCTTTGTACAGGAAGGTGGAGTCAAGCAGGAAAGGGACATTGCATAAAGACCCCTCTTTAGTTAAAAGGAAAGAGAAGGGAAAGAAAGGTTGGATGTCAAAACACCTTGCTTTTATTGCAAAAAAGGTGGACATCAAGAATCTAGTTGTTGGAAGCTTCATCCAGAGCTTCATCCCAAGAAAGACAGGAAGAAGATTGTAGTTGACTCTCCGTTGGTGAACACTAGGAAAATGAAGAGGCTCATGTATGTGAGAAAAACTTCTTCTCTCATGTCTGCGAAGGTGGAAAAACTAGGTGATCTAAGGCATAAAAATGAAGTAGTTGCTTGTAAGCCTAACTATCATGTGTTTCAGGAATCATCAGTGCCGCAACATGAGGATTTGTCGTGGAAACCTATCAGGAGGATTAAGAGTATTATTAGCTCATTTTTATTATCATCCTTGTATTTGTTAATGCTGCTAATGTGTTGCACATGGATAGTAGTTGGGATAATGAATACAGGAGGATGTAGGAAAATTCAAATGGGTAGCAATATGATTGCAGTTTTCATAATTATTGTATAGATTTTTGTTGAAACAGGTGTACAAATAGGGTGGACAGATACTGGACAGGTGGGAAGTTGGTTTTCTCACTTGGTGTCTGATTAAGAACCTTTTGGAGGTCCAAAAGATCCTTTAGTGGGGAGGAATGATCCAGGTGGATCTTGAAGACCTCAAAAATTAAACCTACTCAAAATCTCCCTAAAATGGCATCACTGCAAAGAGCTCAAAAAACAGAGGCCGATGCAACTTGAACGGGCGGTAAAGGAGCTCGTATGCAAAAGTTATGCATAGTCAAATTTTTGGTCAATAGTCAAACTTGAGGTTTGACCAAGAAAAAGGTGAAATTTTGACCATATCCAAATTGGCTGAAAATGGCATCAAGTTGAAGGTCTCGTCGCCACAATTCCAACATCGTTTGTTTCGTCAAAAATGGAGTCTGGATGTAAGAGTTATGACTAGTCAAAGATACCCAGGAAAAGGGTTGATCGTGTGACATCAGCATGATGTCAGCATGCACAGTCAGCAGTGACGTGGCAAAAATGTTGACATGGCAAGTCAATGAAGACATGGCATTGAAGGTGGATCAATTGGTAGAAGACACGTGTCACAATTGAGCGAACAATTTTGTGCCACGTGGCACCTCCTCCTTCAAACGTCAGTTTTGGTGACCATTTTGGTTTTGGAAAAATATTGTTAAGGGGTTCGAACCATGAACCTCTTGTTACCTATTTTCCCTCTTTTCCATTAAGCCACGCGAGAATCATGGGATTTGAAGAGCAGTAATTGAATTGTATTACCTATTATAAACGCGGGTTGTGAGGTTTGAACCTCCAACCTTGCAATACCTAAAATCCCTCTCAACCACTGGGCTATGCACTTATTAAGAAATAGCTTTTGGCATATTTAATTTTGTTATATGTTGATGGCGATCAAACAAAGGTGATAACCATTAAGGAGTTGGTGAAATTTATGGACCAAACAAATATTAATAAGTCCGATTATTTCAAATATTTTTAAGGACTTAATTTGTTATGAGGGCCTAATTTAGGGGATTTTTAAAATTGTGTGGTCAAAGGGAAAGATTTTCAAATATTTACAAATATTATGGTTAGAACCATAATAAGTAAATATAATAGTATAAAAGGAGGGACTTATTTATTTTGTAAGGGGGAATTAGGGAATTAGACTTTGGACAATTAGTCTTGGGGACAAATTTCTCTTATGGAGAATTTAGGAATCTAAGTGGTCTTGTTGTGAGATAGAAACTTAGTGAATTCTTTGAGAGAATTATCATGCCTTTTTAAGTCATTTTTGTAATGGCTTTTATGCCCATGTAAAATTGTGAGAGAGTTACAATTTTTGTTGCTTAGCATTATAATGCGACAGAAGGATTGGGTAGGCTGCTAATAAGTTCTTGTCAGCATAATGTGGAAGCATGAAGAGCTGTTGAGCGAATTCTTCCTTAAAGAAGATTGTAATTCCATGGAAGACCATGGTGATGTAAGAGTTTTTGCATCATAATAATGGCATCGATCTTGCGTGTTTGCAGATCCGGAGACGTAGCCAGAGCTTGGTGAACTCCGTAATCAATTCTTTGTCTCTCTTCTTTTTGATGCATGTTTTGTCTACTTAGTTATTTTTCGCATTTCTAAGTATTATATGCTCAGTTCACAAGCAACGTCAGTTACGATCTTATTTTAATCTGTAACCTCGTGAATTTAACAACTTGTTGAGTGATTCATAACAAGGAGTTTAAAGATCACACTATATGAAGGAGATAAGTTTACAAAATAGGAAAAGCTAAAAAAATGGAAAACAAAGATGGAATCATTGAAAATGAAAGATGATGAGAACATTAGGGCATATGCACAGAGAATTACTGAAGTGGTTACTGACATCATAAACTCTGGAGGTACTTATAGTGAGGAAGAAGTGATTGCAAAGATTCTCAGATATCTGACACCTGCATACAAAACTAAAGTAAAAGCTATAGAAGAGATTATACCTTTGACACCAGACTTCAATAGAGAGATGTTGATTGGAAAGCTAACTTCTTTTGAGGCCACAGAACTGGGAGATTCTTTACCTAAGGTTGAGTCAGCATTCAAGGCGACTATGCATAGAAACAAAAAGACCTTATTTGGAATTGCGAGCACCAACAATAATGACTTAAGAGAAGAACTTGGAGACTATGTTGATGAATGGGAATAGATACAAGAAGAAGAAAGAAAGCTAGATGAAGTGGTAGCCCTGATCACTACAAGAGAAAAGAGAGGTAAGGGTAAGTTTGAAGGAAATTTACCTTTGAAATGTTTTTCATGCAACAAGATTGTTCATTTTGCATATCGATGTCCTACAAGGGTTCCAAAACATAAACCTAAGTTTTACAAATCAAAGTATTCAAAAGACAAGGAATTTTATTATGCTAGTGAAGGAATTTCTGATGATGATGTAAATTATGATGAAATTAGATTTATTGCTATTAAGGATGATGAACCTATACATGAATAAAAATCCTTAGTATCTCGTGTTTAAAAGAAATTTGAATGAGTTATAGATAGTAGTTGTTCACATCATATGACTGGAGATAATAAGAGTTGGTTATGACATAGAATATTTTGTCATGTTAAATTTGATAACATTGTGAAGGCAAGTATGAAAAATATGGTAAGAGATCTACCTAAGATTGTGAAACCATATAACACTATGTGTAGAAAGTGTGTTATGGGGAAGCAGACTAGAAGCAGTTTTAAAAGCAAATCTTATTTAGCAAAAGGGAAGTTGGATCTAGTACATACAGATCTATGTGGTCCTACAAGAGAAAGATCTTATTATGGTGAAATGTACTTTATACTTTTTGTTGATGACTTTTCTAAAATGATGTGGGTTACATATTTGAGAGAGAAATCTGAGGCATTTGACAAATTCAAGTTATTAAAAGCAAAAGTTGAGAATGATTCTAGTTTGAAGATAAAATGTTTGAGATTAGATAGAGGTGGTGAGTTTACTTCAAACTTATTTAATACCTACTGCGAAGAGCATGGAATATTCAGACAGACATATGCTCCTAGGACACCACAACACAATGGGATAGCAGAGCGAAGAAACAAAACAATATTAGATGCTGCCAGAACTATGTTGTTGGAAGGAAATGTATCACATGTTCACTAGAGAGAAGTTGTTGGTACTATTGTGTACACCTTGAACATAATTCAGATTAGAGAAGGTACAAGTAAGACTCCTTATGAATTATGGTTTGATCATACTCACACTGTAAAATATTTTAAAATATTTGGAAGCAAATGCTATATCAAAAGCGACGATGAGATAGGGAATTTTTATGCTAGAAGTGATGAAGGTATCTTCCTTGGTTATTCTACTAAGAGCAAAGCATATAAATGTTTCAATATGAGATTGAGGAAGTTGATTGAAAGCGCTAATGTGAGGATAGATGAAAAGTTTCAAATTCAGGAAAGAATGTATGACTGTGGACAGATTGCAGAGATAAAATATGTCACTTCTAAACTTGCAGAACCTTTGATGGTTGATGATGAGATTGAAGATGAATCAATTGAGCTTATTGAGACTCCTAAGACTCTGAGGTATGTTAAGAAGAACCATCTTGAAGATGAAATCATTGGTAATGCAAATAAAGGAATGATGACAAGATCTAAAGTAAGAGATGAAATTTGCTTGATTTCTCAAGTTGATCCAAAAACTACTGATGAAGCATGTAGAGATGAATCTTGGACTAAAGTTATGCAGGAAGAAATTGAACAGATAAAGAAAAAAAATACTTGGGAATTGGTTCCAAGACCTAAAAAAAAAAATTTGATAGGAACTAAATGTGTTTTCATTAAAAAAATGGATGAAGAAGGAACAATGGTCAGAAATAAGGCTAGATTGGCTTGTATAGGCTACTCGAAAAAAGAAGGCATAGAATTTGAAGAAACATTTTATCCTGTTTCTAGGTTGGAAGCTGTGAGATTATGTTTTTCTTATGTTGCACATAAAGACTTTAAAGTATATCAGATGGATGTGAAATCTGCATTCTTGAATGGAGATTTGGAAGAAGTATACATAGAGCAACCTGATCGATTTCCTTTGACAGAAGATGAAGACATGGTTTGTAAATTGAAGAAAGCATTGTATAGACTGAAACACGCACCGAGAACATGGTATGTAAGACTAGATAAGTATTTACTTTGTCTTAGTTTCAGAAAAGGTAATGCAGACAATAATCCATATTTAAGAACCGATGAAGATGAAATCTGAATCATATAAGTTTTTGTTGATGATATCATTTTTGGAGGCAATGATGAAATGAGTAAAAGGTTCTCTAAAGAAATGGAAAATGAATTTGAAATGTCAATGATCGCTGAGATGAAATTTTTTATTGGTTTGCAAATTTATCAGAGTAATAATGGTATTTTTATATCTTAGACCAAGTATTTTCAGGAAATGTTGAAGAAGTTTGAAATGGAAGATTGTAAACCTGTTGGGACACCCATGGTGACTGGTTACAAACTAACTAGTAATGATGAGACTCAAAGTGTTTTTCAGACAAAGTGTAGATTGATGATTGGTGGTCCACAATATCTAACTCACACCAAACCAGATATTTCCAATGTAGTTGGAATTGTGGCAAGATATCAAGCAGATCCTAAAGAGACACACCTTGCTGCTGTGAAAATAATTTTTAGATACTTGAAAGGAACAATATAATATGGATTGTGGTATGAAAAAACATATGACTGTATTTTAATAGGCTTATACTGATGTTGATTGGACAGGTAATGTGGATGATAGAAAGTGTAAAAGTGGTGGAGCATTTTTCCTTGGAAAAAGGCTAGTTTCATGGTTAAGTAAGGAGCAAGAATGTATTGCTCAGTCTACTGGTGAATCCGAGTATGTTGTTGCTGCTATAAACTGTACACAATTTGTTTGGATGAAATAAATATTGAAGGACATTAAAATAATTTTTGAAGATCTAGTGGTTATCCATTGTGATAACACTAGCATAGTGAATATGTCGAAGAATCCTGTAATGCATTCAAAGACTAAACATATTTCTATCAAGTATCATTTTTTGAGGGACAAGGTTATAGAAAAAGAGATTAGACTGGAGTATATTAGCACAAAAGAACAAATAGAAGATATATTTACAAAACCTTTTCCCAAAGATGCTTTTGAGTATCTCAGAAGCATGCTTGGGGTGAGAGCCCCTCCCAGTGGTAATTAATTGATGCAGGCATGCATCCGTCCAGTGGCTTTCAGAGCTATATCATTTTATGGACTTGATGTATGGATCTACTCCTCAAGGGGAGTGATCGCATGAATACTATGGAGCACATTTGGGTGACTTTACACCTAGCTGTTAGACATGAAGATTTGAAAAATCTACACCTTACAAAAGATTACAGAAGAGTTATGGCACCCTTTGCCATTGTTGCCAAAGGGGGAGATATTCTATGTGAAAAACCCTACTGTTTTAGGGAGATTTGTGTTGAGGATATTGAGAAGATTGTATTGAGAGAGAGTATTTTTGGGTTGATGGATTTCCCCATGTGTTTCCATCAATGCCAAAGGGGGAGATTTTGGATGATATCAGAATTGGGTACTACTACTGCTGTTGGCATTCATGTTTTGTCACTGATGTCAATATATGTTGCTGTGGAGTGAATAGACTATTTATTACTATTGTATGATGACTAACAGAAGTGTACAGACACTGTACAGATGAATCAGAAAAATTGAACACAAGGATATGAAGAAGAATATGTGATGACCTTATTCCTAAGGTCACTTGGCTTAATATTGCATATTGGTGACGTTACAGATGTTTTAGTGAAGATTGGTTTCTAGACTGTGACAATGATGCTTGATAGAGAAGGTCTTTGTTTTTTGGGTATATCTTACACGCGAAGATGATTCAACTTATGTGACCTTAAGGGATGACAAAAGACATATTGAGGAATGTTTGTTGTTTATTGATAGTCATGTAATTGTTGGTGACATTAGTTGTGGCATGTATTCTAGAGGAGACCAATTTGGGGCCGATTTCAGAGATGTAGCATGTATTATGAATTGTGAGAATGGATTTCGGATCTTGGAGTATATTTGATGTATTGTAATTGATATTTACTTGTTTTAGGTACCTTTTGTATCTTAGCAAGGGGTTAAATAATTATTTGTAAATTGGGAAAGCTTAATTGGCCAACCTAATCAATTATTGTAATAGGGTATATATGTGAGATCTTTTCTTTTGAAAAGTAGTAATGTGAGAGTGATGTGAAATTAATTGAAAGACAGAGAAGTGTGGAAGTTGTGAGGCTTGATTGGCTGTGGATGTAGAGAAGAGTTTGTGATTATATTACTTCATTAGAACTGACAAGGCAAAGACAATTGCTATCAGACAGTTCACTGGATTGTATATTTCTTATATACACTTGTTCAGATTGTTAATCCTTGAGGGTGGCTTTAACCTTCTTTGGGTAGTGTGTTTGGGCAGTGAACCCACTGTTACTCTTGAATCCTAACAGGGTCTATCCTTTAACAAGGACTATGTACTGTAATGTTATTATAAGCTCTTAACATGGCTAAATCTTTTAACAGGGATACTATACTCTCAGTACATCATTTGTAGGTGCTAATTCCCACCGGGGTTTTACCTTTAATATGGTTTTCTCGACAACAAGGATTGTGTTATTCTGTTGGCTTTTACTGTGTTATCATTTGAATTGAGTTTTTGGTTTATAAAGTTTAAAATTTAATATTCTTTATTACAACTGATTCACCCCCTCTTGGTTGTACTTGTGGACTGTTATTCCTAACATAATTAACCCATTATTTTTCATGCATTGTTATCATGCTAGTTTGTGCTTAGAATCATTTACTTGCATTTAGAGGTTTTGTACTAACCCTTGCTTGGTAGTTGAATCTCTTTCAATCATGGTAGTTGCGCTTAAAGTTTTCATTCAATGCTAGATCTTGGTAGTTAGTCTTTATCATTTACTCTCATATCATCTATTGAATGCTTGAGACTAGTTCCATAACTATTTCTTGAGTCATTTAGTATCATCTCATTGTAGTTGCATTTTACCATGCATCTCAATCATCTAATCAAAGTGGGATTTTATACATTGTATTGGGACAACACAACCACAACCCTCTCTAAGAGAAAATCAACAAGGCTTGGGTGCCCTTGTTTGGCTCATCAGAGGTTGTGTTGGAAAGCTTGTATTTTGGAGTAGGATTTAGATATGTTAATGTATCTTTTAATGATTTATATCTCTAATGTTTGCATGTCTGAGCTTGCTCCCAAGAGGTAGGTTTTCATCACATAAATTTTGGCACGCTTATCAACATGCAATGAATACATTCTTTCATGATATCTTGCATGCCATTATGGAAGATTATGTGGATGATCTCCTAGGCAAGTCCAAGACATGAGACACACATCCCCATCCTCACAAAATTTTTTGAACGATTGGAGAAGTACAAGCTTCAACTTAATCCCAAAAAGTGTGTCTTTGGAGTTCAATCTGGCAAGTTATTGGGCTACATTGTCTCTCAACGAGGTATTGAAGTGGATCTAAATAAGTTGAAATCTATTCTAGAGATGCCATCTCCCAAAACACTAAAACATATGCGAAGTCTACAAGAAAAGCTTCAATCCATCAGAAGGTTCATGTCACAACTCGCAGATAAAGTACATCCCTTTTCACACTTTTTATGCAAGAACATAAATTTTTCATGGGATTTCTTGTGTCAAACAACATTTGATCGCCTAAAAGGATATCTAGCTAACTCTCTAGTGCTGGTGCCACTTGTCTTGGGTCGGCCTCTCATCTTGTATATATCAGCTACTGAAGTCCCACTGGGTGCTCTTTTAGCACAACTAGATGACAATGGAAAAGAACCAACAATCTATTATCTCAGTAGAACACTAGTGGGTTAGGAACTAAATTACTCACCCATTGAGAAAGCTTCTCTAGCTATTTTTTGTTGTATACAAAAGTTCCGCCATTACATGCTTAATCATAAGATCCAGTTAGTTGCTAAAATTGATCCACTCAAACATCTTTTGTCAAAAGCCTCTCTCATAGGGCGCACTACAAAGTGGGTCATGATTTTGAGTGAATTTGAAATTGCTTATGTGGAACACAAAACTATTAAAGGACAAGTAATCATAGATCAGTTAGTTGGAGCACATGTTCAAGGGGACCATCCAATTATCACAGGTTTTTCCAGATGAATCAATTCTTAATGTAACCCCAACTATCCCATGGAAACTATATTTTGATGGATTGTTTACACAAAAAGGATCGGGGGTAGGCATCCTGTTCATCACACCTCAAGGGGATCTCATCCCTAAATCTTACAAAATGCAATTTCCATGCACCAACAATATTGCAAAATATGAAGCCTTGGTGATAGGACTTCACCAAGCCATCCAGTGGAAAATATCTAGCTTACATGTTCTTGGTGACTCTCAGTTGGTTATCAAGCAAGTCCTATATGAGTATCAAACAAAGGATGACAAGCTACTTCCCTATTGTAGCTTGGTACAAGACTTGAAACAACATTTTACAAAACTGAACTTCTAGCAAATCCCCCAGACAAACAACAAAGAAGCTGACACAATGGAAATAATTGGATCATTAATCTCCATGCCTGAACATAGTTCACGATGGGAGTTCCTCATTGAGAATATTATGGTCCATGTCAATGACCAGTCAAAGACTGAAATGGTATGTCAAAATTGTTGATCCTAATTCCCCTTGGTACCAATAAATCTATTCCTTCCTGACAAATAAGGTCATTCCACTTACCCTCACTCTGAATCAATGCAAAACCTTCATCCGCCAAAACTCACGCTATACAATCCTTAGTGTTACCCTATTTTGAAAACACTTCGACGAAACTCTTTTGAGGTGTCTGAATTCAGATGAAGCGCAAATGTCATTAGAGGAGGTACATCAAGGGACTTGTGGGGCCTATTCTAGTGGTCTCACCTTGGCCAAGAAATTTCTACACACTGGATATTATTGGCCTACTATAGAAAAAAATGCCTATTATTATGTAAAGAAGTGTGTGCCCTGTCAGCAGCACCGAGATCTGATACATGCTCCCTCCCAATCCCTCCAGCCTACCATCACACCTTGGCCTTTCTCCTGTTGGGGACTCGACCTTGTTGGCCAAATTTTTCCAAATTCCTCCAATGGCCACAAATACATCCTTTCTGCCACAAAATATTTAACCAAATGGGTTGAGGTTGTCCCTCTTACTTATACAACTGGAAAACAGATCTCAAAGTTCATTTTGAATTATCTTATTTGTTGTTATGACATTCCTCAAGACATTATCACTGATAATGGGTCCCCATTCAAAAATAAGGATGTCACTGAACTATATAAGAAATTTGGCATTACCCAACATTCCTCTTCTAAATATTTTTTGCAAGGAAATGGTCAAGCAGAGGCTACCAACAAAACCATTCTCAAAATCCTTAAAAAGACAGTCGATGAAGCTGGCCATGATTGACACCTATGCCTAAATCCTGCCCTTTGGGTCTACCACACTTCCATCCATACCCCCATCACTCCCACTCCATTCGCCCTTGTCTATGGTATTGAGGCTATTCTCCCCATCGAAATTGAGCTCCCTTCCCTCAGAATCTCCATGAAGAATCTGATGTCTGAAGAAGAATCCCGAGTTGCTCACTTGCAAGAGCTTGAAATCCTGGATGAAAGATGCCTTAATGCCCTCAACTACCTCTGTGTGTATCAGAATTTCCTTCGCTTACAATTCAATAAGAATATCAAACCTCATAATCTTGAGGTGGGTGATCTTGTCCTACAACACAATATGAAGAATCTCTAGAACCGTGAAAATAAAGGCAAGTTTGAGCCTACATAGTTGTGGCCCTTTGTGGTTATAGCTAAATTTGTCTCTGGAGCTTATCAGATTGCAACACCAGAGGGAGTTCCTATCTCTGGTCCTATGAATATTGTATATCTCAAACACTTCTATGCGTCGTTTGTTCACAGTCGTTTGTATAGATGGAAATCAGTGAAAAATAAAAATAAAAATAAAAAAATCAGCAGTGAAAAAAAAGAGAAAGAGAGAAAATCGTTCATTTGTGAAAACCACTTATGTGGTGTAATGGATAAGTACCATGATGAAAACCTATTTTAGGTGCCACACGTAGTCATATATACCATATATTTTTACCATCCCTTACACGTCATCCAACACCTTATCCTAATAAATCTGTTAGACTACACATATCTATGCAACTAGTTCCGTTACATCTTTGCATCCACAATAAAAATTTATTCCCGCACGACTAAGCTTACCCCATGATACTGAGATTTTTCCCAGACACAATGATCACAAGCATTTTTCACAAATCAACTGACAGATTGAATTTCACAACTATTATTCCATTCACAAGCATTTGCCAGTGAATGCTTGTTTCAACAATCAATCAATCTGAGGATGCATACTTCCGACGTTGGCTTATCAATCCTCCATCACACAATCATGTTCATGGCAAGAAATTTTAGACTGAATAATTGCTTGGTCATGGTGCCTTTCTGTTGATTTTATTTTTGTGTTATAATATATACTCCACATGATATCCCCGATCTTTAATATCTTGGTTCGTCATGAATGGTGTCTATTGGAATACGTGACTTTTGCGGTATGATCTATTTGTCATAGTTGTTTAGTACACTTTTTTTTGGTCTACAGTCATGGCTATGTATGTCTCACTGGGGAAAAATTTATGCACATACCACCAAACCCTTAAAATTATTTGGATGTATTAAATCCTCCCACGAGTAACATTTCATTGGTACCATCATGACTCAAAATCTTACATCTGTGTTCCTAACAAACTATTGTGTCTGAGAGTCTCGTCCACGCAAAGGAACAATGTCACTTGTGTTTTGTAACACATTATGCATAACTCCTTTTGCAAAATAAAACTAGGGTGTGCTCTCCAACATTAACACAACGTGATCCCACAAAAAATCATGTAGTTAGGTTGCATATTAGATAGTCATGTTGCATTTTTTGTTACTCTTGTCAAAGATTCTTGTTTATTCCCTCTAAATCTAGCTACGTGATCCTCTTAGTTCTGGTTGGTACACATAAAAACACATTGTCCTCATTCGAGTCTTCATTTAGTTGCATTCATGATCTCATGATGAGTTTAAGTATTGACTTCAAATTCATCCCAATTATCTAGATGCATTCATCATTATCTCATTATTCATTAATCATTAGTCATCATTTTAAACATAATCTCATTAATAATTAATCATTGATAATTAGTCCTCATTCATTAACCATTAATTATTAGTCATCATTTTTTAAGAATTCTTTAGTCATTTATTACTTATTTTAATCATTACATTGCATTACTCACTAAGCCCATTAAATCATTACTTTGCATTCATCATTATTCATTGCATTACTCATCTGGTCCATTAATCATTGCATTGCATTTATCATTAAGTACATTACTCATTAATCATTATATAGTAAATAATCAATTCATTATTCCACATTACATCCACTTATTCCACATTGCATTAAACATTACATCCATAATATATTAAACATTGCATCCATTTGCATATAAAAGTATTAAACATCACATATCACATCCTGTATCACAAATATGTTAGTATCATCAACATCACATCCTGCATCACACACATTAGTCATAAAAACATCATCATATGCATATAGAAATCTCATACATAGGACCATCAATAACAATGTTTGTATATATTAAATATCCAATAAAGTACATCAATGCCAAATGTATATACTTGTATATGTAAAAATGTGGCTGTACATATAACTCAAAGTAAAAAATGCATGTGTATCAACCATCAATTGAGATGAATAATGAGGCCGGCTGTGAAGATGGCTCAACCCCCCCTGTCCCATCACCCCCTCTGTCTCGAGGAGGTCTCATCCCTACGAAACCCTGTGAATCTTTTCCTTCTCTCTGTGTCACAGATCTCTCTAAATATGAAGGCTCCCTCTGTCCCTCTAGCACCACCCCAAAGTATAGGCCCATCCCCAAAGCATAGGCCCATGTAATATGAAGCCTCTCGCCCTCTCTTGCCTGCCTCCTTGTGTGCTACAAATGCATCTACTAGCACCTGGCCTAGTCCCCCCTGCAATAGATGTCTGACAGGCTATATATTTCTCTCACATGTACATCTTTGCTCGTCTTCAAGCCTCATCTTGCTCTATAGTCAAGCCCTCAACTTGCACTGTCAGCCTCTGGATCTCTTCCTGCAGCTGTGCTATCTGTTGATCCCCTGCCTTGACTCATGTATGAGTCTCAATCACTGTGAACTATCCTCCATCCACCCAAGCTTGCAATGTGTCTAAAGCACTCTGGGCAATGTCGGCTCATGCGGTCTCCCCTTCCAGTAAGCCTTATACTCGGGCAAGCTTTGTTTGAAAACTGACCTCTGATACCTATGTTGTGTCTAATAACCCGTGTACTCATGCTAACTTTGTCTGTAGGCTGTCTCGCTCTTTGATGATGGTATCATGGGTGACCTGTAGCACACAACTTGTTGGTGGCCCCTGTAGCCCCTGACCATGTGGCCCCTGTCCCTGTAATGGCACCTGCGGTGCCTGTACCTATGGCCCCTGTCCCTGTAATCCTAGTGGTGCTCTACCTACAAGAATCTACACCTATCCCCGTCTCCTCTAAGTCGTCACTCATGGCTTCGATCTCCCTAGCCCTCTTCCTCCATCTCCTCCATCGTCATCTCCCCCATCATCATCGCCGTCTACTCCAACTCCATCCTATCCTCCTGCGGACTGCTCTCCTGCTTGAATAATCCTAGGGATCGTCAGTCTAACTGGACTATGTATGACCCACCACTGTGCATAAGATGGGGTCACCCCTGCATCTGCCACCTCGTCCTATCCTTGCTACCATGGTAGCGGTATCATCCCTAGTCATGAGGCTCAGGATCCGCTCAAATCAACTCCTATCCCCCAGAGGCTCCCCACCTCCCGTGTGACTAGTAGATACGGGAATCCATATGGCACTGCATCCTAGACCTGTCCAAACTTCCTCTATACCCATGCTGACATGTACCAAGAAATAATATAGGTTGTCCTACCGATCAGTCAATAGTCTATCTGGACAAACCTGAAAATGTATGGGTCCAGCCATCTTTCCTCTACGTAATCCTACTGCTGTGAGTCCTGGTAGCCCCATGCCTCACACCCTGCATATGGTTTCCAATCGAACCCAATCATCTCATCCAAAATACGTCTCTAGTAACCAATGGAGTCTGTCGACTCATATCTGATGGGAGGTCGGTATCTGCAGGCATAGGGATCATATGTCACCCATGTCTTATTCCTCCAGATGAGGCGTACCACCACTATATTCTCCCATGCCCATACAAACAAGATCGTCACTCGTGCTCCTAGTGTCCTACCTCTCTGATAGGCGCACATGTGGAGATCATAATACAACTGGCCAAGGATAGTGTATCCCCACCAATCCTACTCTCTCTCATCCTTTAACATAGCACATAAGACACGTGCCAATCCCACTGGAAATCCATGCCCTGCATGGTCGAGCATCATGTGTCCTCCAACTAATTTGGCTAAATAAAGTGCCACCCGATGTAGTCATGGTCGTACTGCCATCACAACCCTCCAAGATAACCACTGTCTAGAAGTGAGAATCTAATCATGGGGTCGTCCAAATGACACATCAAGTTACGTCTCTGACCCCTCCTACACATATTCCAAAATCAACCCTTGGATGGGAATGCGGTATATTTTCCACATGTCTAATAGAGTGATCATAGCTTCCCCTGTCGGGAAGTGAAAACTTAAGGTGGGGCTATGCCACCTCTCGATCAGAGTGGTCATGAGTGCATTATACGTTCTCAACCGCGACCATAAATGTACATGCTCCAGGATGCATAAAGGGACCTACCCCCACTCTGCCGGTGTCAGTCGGTCGCCAAGCACCATCATTTTTGACCAGCTCTCTCACGACCGAAAAGGTCTCACATCCTCCTGCACACATAATCATGCATTTTAGTCATTTAGTCTTCTATCTAGGGCATCTTTTCCCCCCTAAATTTTCCTCTCTTTTCTCCCCCAATCTTTCTTCGTGTGTTTTGGGTCAATCCGTGCAGACACCCATTGACCCACGCAAACGCCAATTGGCGCATCCGCCAATCGAAGGAGATGAAGATCTATGATTGCCACCTCTAGTGCCTTCTTGGTCCGCGTAGATGACTATTTATCACAGTCGTCTACGACCTCTTTGGTCGTCTTTGCAAATGACTATCTGGCAATAGTTGTCTACACAGACGATGATCAGTTGATCGTCGTCTACGAAGATGATGATCAGTCGACTGCCATCTGTGAAGATGATGATCCATCGATCATCGTCTCCACCCCGGTGTGCTTTACCCCCACTTTGGACTGTTGTAATTAATGGGAAGTGTGTACTGAGAGGGGAGGGGTGAATCAATACCTCTAAAACTTTTGTATCCTTTAATCAATTAACCTTTGTGTAATCAATTATATATCCATTCATCTGATCTATACTATCTTGATGTGAGTTATATCAGTTCATTATCTTAACATACATGTGAACATTCATAGAAATATTCATGAAAGTAATTGACACATAACACATGATATGATATCACAGAAAACTCCTGTTAGGAAGTAAAAACTACGGTGGGGATGACACCCACAAAATCTTCACTATCTACAGATTGGAAGGGGCCGGTTAAGGCTTACAATTTGATCACTTCTGATGATCTAACCCGTTAAGAGTATCTGTGGAGACCTGTTAAAGTCTACTCGGTTAAGAGCTTTAGCAACACTATTGAGTGTGCACTCGGTTAAGAGATTTGTAGTTGAACTGTTAAATCCACCTTCCTTGAAAGGATTTTTACACTTTTCTCCACTTGTTAGAATGATAGAAAATTATAATTTGACCTGGTAAATGCAATCTCCTAATACTGATACAGATCCTTTTAATTTTACATGAATAATATTATCACCTAATGTGATGGAATAATACCTCTGATTCTCGGTAGCCTCTGTTCTTGGTTCTGATAACCAAATTCACCTTTTGTTGTTCTAGTTCTTGAAACTTTCAATCTGATCCATAGATGTGCTCGTAGGATTCATTCATCCTCTCTTCCATATTCACACATGTATAATTAATGATTGCATCATCTATTTATAAGATGGATTGATATCATCAAGTTTCATGAAAAACAATGTTAACTCTAAGATCAGGTTTACAAATTTTTACCTTGATCTCCTAGTCTATGTGTTTTAAATCAGTTAGATGCATTAAAACACTTACATTTATGTTCCTTGTCCCTAAAGAAATGGTTTTAAAAACAAATCAATATTCTATAAATAGAATGAGACTATTTTATCTAATGTGGAAGTCAGATCTACTTTTTGCGGGCTGCAACTGACTCTCGGTTTCTGACGGTCGGTTATGCTATGAAATCAGTTGATTGTCTCTCGGGTTTGTTCTCTCAGTTTTCTCTTTAACTTTCTACTATGTCCTACACGTCGGGTTCCTCTTTATCCTTTTGAATTTGCATTTTCAGTGTACACACAAAGTTGCGTCGTCGATTCTCTTTGTACTTAGTAATTTTCGGTGATCTCTTTACATCTAATTTTTGGTTTGCTCTTTGTTCTGTCTTTTGATGTATGCTTATCGAAAGTGTTATTTGCATACTAATGGCAAATTAATGTCATCAATTTCCCCCTTTGACATTAGTATCAAAAACTAATATGTGCAAAATACTAACAAAATGTTAAGTATGTACAACATATATAATCCTTAGTCATATCCTTAGTCATTTCATGACTCCCCCTATGTATATGCTGGTATATCATCTTTTTCGGTAGTAGTGTATAGTTGCCTGCCTATTTGTACATATCATATCTCTCCCTCTGTAATATACATATACATAAAAAATTTCATATGAATACATATTATTTTCCCTCTTTTTTGATATTAAGGGCAAAGGTTTATACCTTATAGTTCATCAAAAATGTGGGAGTGTGAAGACTTCATGTCTTCCATCATTTTCTCCCATTGTTCCTTCAAGTTCTCCAGAGCCATGTGCTCGAGTGTGATCTTGAAATGCATATCATAGATGTTGTGTGCTACAGACATCTCTGGGGTTGCTATCAGTTACCTTGCTGAACTGATGTATTGTTGAAGCAGTGTTAGATTCGGTAGAAGTTGATCTTGGAGCTCGGTGACTTCTTCCCTGAAGTTTGTCTTTGCTTCCCACAGTTCCTGCCTTAACCTTTTTATTTCTATGATTCTCATAATGCAAATTAATTGCATTGTCTCCATCGTTTAAGCTTGCAGCACTATTAGCTAGATCTGTATCTAACTTTTCTATGTTTTCACTATTCTCTTTAGTGAACTTTTCCACTGTGCCCAGTTGTTGAATCAAGGAAATAGCTTTAGTTATAATTGGATCTAATTTAGTAATGAATTATGAAAGCTTTACCTTGTATACTGCCACTTCTTGACTAATGTTCTCAATTATTTTCTGCTGGTACTTCTGCTCTGCTCTCTCTTCTATTGCCTTCTCTGCATCAATGTTCTGAGTGGTAATTGCTTCAGTGAGAGTGGCTAATTGATCAAGAATTGGCTTATTTTGATCAATATCAACATTGGGAATAATCTGGTGCAAGATGTCTCTAGTTGTTTCCAGTACCATTGTGTCTCGATGCTGTTTCCTCAGCTTCTCCTATAATGCATTCCTTTGGCATATTTCATTGTATTCTTATAATGCTTCATAATCAAGTGTAGTTGGGTCACATTTTGGTATCTCAATGATTTCATCCAAAGTGACCTCCAACTTGTTCTTCTTGGATTTCTTCTTATTTTTTTGTGTTGCACTTGAATGCAGTACAATTGCCAATTTCTCGGCTTTTTCCATTGTGCTTGATGAAGTTACTTGTTGTGCTTGTTTTTGCTACTTTGTATCAGTTTCATCTTCTTGGTTTTCTGTAGACGTCTCCACATTAACCTTCACATTGTCAGTAGCAACTTTGTCAGTTTCCTTTGGAGTGTCATCTTTAGGTTTATCTCCTTCATCGGTGTCCTTATGCACTTCATCTGGATTTGTATGTGCATCCTTTTCTGTTGTGTCTCCATCTGCTTGCTTAGTATCTCCTCCTATAACCTTATCAATATCGGTTATTGTGTGAGGGTCTCCAGTGTCCTTCTGATAATCGGTGTTGTCTTTCTTTTCCTCTTCCCTTGCATCCTCAGGAGTATCTTTTTTAGGTGACTTGTCTTTTTCTTGTAGAATATTGATAATTTGTATCAATATTGGCATGTTTCATGGTATATTCACCTGTGCATTATCAATTCCAGTATCTTGATCATCGGTTGTGTCTTTTGTAACATTGACATCTTAATCTTTATTTACTTCTTCTGTTGGATCATCGGTAATGTCAATGATAGTATTATCCACAATGTTGTCCTTACTAGTGTCAGGCCATGTTTCATTTGCAACATCCATATTTTTGTTTTCGGTTGTGTCTTGTTCTTCCTTGTCTAACTCAACTGATGTATCATCTTCTGCATCTTTGATTGATATCTGTTCTTGAGTTTCCTTATCAACATCTTTCTGTTGTAGGTCTTTCTCGGGGATTTATTCCTTAGTAGGTCTATTTAGAATTTTACACCATTTCTTGTGGCTTTCTTGTTCAAGCTCTATAAGCTTCCCTTCAATAAATTTGTAGGCTCTCAACTTCGGTGAGAACTCCTTTTTGTGGTTTTCCATCATCTCATCAATTTCTTCCTTCTTGGATTCAGAAGGCATCAAAGTAACTAGTACTCTTTCTCTTATTTCCTTCTCATTCTTCAAAGTAAATGTCCATCTAGATTATAGTATGTCCAAGAGTTCCCTTGGTACATTATTACCTTCAAATTGAATCGGTACATATTTGAGCTTGTACATCTTGGCTATGATGGCATCCTCAACTTTGTTCTGATCTTCTGGATCTAGTTTCAACCATCTTCTAATCTTAGAATCTATGATAGATCCTGAATTTGCAATAGATTTGCATATGTCATCAATGCTCTTTGGAGCTTTAACCTTTTTTGCCTCTACAACTTCATTTTTCTCGATGTATTCAATGTCTTCTCGGGTTCTAATGAGCTTCCATATTCTTTTGTTTGGCCCTCTTTTCAGTGTGGCCACTTTCCTCTTGTATGTTCTTACTTTTCCTTTCTTCAAAGGTGAAGGACTTGAATCCTTAGATGTTTGAATTCTTGTTCTAGAATTAGTTGTTGTCCTTGGCTTCTTGGTTGGTGGAGGAGGTGGCGAATCTGACTCTGTGGCCTCAGATTCATTCTTTTCTTTAGTTTCACCGATAGGTAGCTGTCCTTCAGTTTCTTCCTCTTTTTCAACTTCCTCTTCCTGCTCGGTTTCTTCCTCTGTTGCTGACAGTATCTTCTTGAGGTTTTTGAACATTTTGTCCTCTTTCCTGACAATTTTATTTACAACCAAGCCATATTTTATTCTTGTTTTGGCCTCCTCTTAAGTTCCAAACTTAGTTTGTTTCTTATATAGTGGTTCATTTAACAAGGCATCAATTGCTTTAGATGCTTGATCAATATTTATCTCATATTCTAATGGTTGAAGCCATGCTGTCCTCGGTACAATGGGTTTGATATATGTGTTGTCTGTATCAACCATGAAGCATAATTCATCTTTATACTTCTCAATGAGTTTCTCAGGGATCCTAACCCTCTTCTGCATTTGGTCTTTGAATACAGTAAAGTATTCATTCATAACTGTCTCAAAATTATCTCCCAGTGAGGCTATGTGTTCACTGATTTGCATGGTGAGCAGTTTTGTGCTATCCCATTTCACATCTCCTACCGATGGGAATGTTTCTTGAAAGTAGAAGAAAATGCACATGATGAGTGAGCCAAACTTACATGTGTTTGACTTTGCATTCCTTATAGTCTTCAAATTTTCTTCTAGCTGGTTTAGTAGAAGTTTGGATAAGTCCAACTATGTTTCCTTCTTCACAATCTTGTAAGCTGTGTCTACTGCACTAGAGGCTATGCTATTCATCCTGTTGGCTTGAAAGAATTTATAGCCTAGAACGCATGCTCTGAATTTCATCTCATCATCGGTGATGGTGGATACCTTTAATCCTCTGCCATCCCATTTGGCTCCTATGATCTTTTCAGTCTTGGCCTTGGGTGGGTGCTTTAGTGCTTTTACCTTCTCGGTTACAGGGTAACTGGTGACAACATGGATAACATCTCATGTTATCATCTTCGGTTCATTCAGCCATAGTTTGTGGTTGTGCATTCGGCTCTGTACTAACTGAATCCACTTGGTTTTGAAGACCTTTGAGAATAACAGGGCATTAGTGAGCCCTTTCACTTCTATATGTTAATGCTCATCTTTCAAAGTTCCATCTTCATTGCATAGCTTCTTATAAGCTTGTTCAACCTCTGAATCACCTATTTCTGCAATCTTGCTGTGTATAAATGCTCGAACGTCTTCGACAAGAAAAACCCTAGCTGGTATTCGTGAGAATGCTCCAGAATCGTCGGGTTGTGAAGCAACCTCAAGGTGAACCTTTTAATGTGGTTCTTCACATGCCAAATTCTTGATGAGCTTAAACTCATCCTTCTTGGTGTTATTCGATTTCACAGTTCTTGAAGTCGTGGCCATTTTTTTCCAGATTTAGGGTTTTCTGTTAAAATGTGTGAAATAGAGTTGTCGGTTGTTGTAGAACTTAATTTATACACCATTAGTAATTTTTGATCTTCTAGGAGTGCTCTGTGTCGAGTTGTGGTCACTTTGTGATCCTATTGTTGTTTGCACAAAAATTGCTCTCATTGCTCTGCTCTGGTCATGGTGAACAATGAGTCTGATCCGTTGCCCTTTTATAGGTGTTTGCCCTAAAAATCAAGTCATTAATACTTACCAACTCCTCGGTGTGTGGAGACAAATTTCATTGGTTAAGACATTAACTTCTTTCTTCGATGACAATATGACATTTCGGGTCAGTTGTTCATCTCTCCGCTTTTACCGACGGGTTTCGGTGTTACAAACAACTTGTTCACTTTGCCCGGTCACCGACGAGTCTTGGTTTACACTAGCAACTTTGCTTTCTCATGTTAACCGATGCTTCTCGGTAAGTGTAGGTAGTTTCAACTTTGAGTGTATACCAACAAATTTTGGTATGTATCACCCAATGGCATATTTATCACAAATTTTAACAAGTAATAACATGATGCATCTATACTTAGGCTAATTTGGCATTTTATCAACATATTATGGAACTGATGTAAAAATAATACATAGTGTAATGCAGTTCCATACTTACTTGTTCTGCTTAGGTGGGGGTGGTGTGATGACATGTAACTGATTGAATGTTTGAAGATGTTAAGTTGATCACCAAAATGTAGAAGGATAATGCAAGACATTAAATCAGTTAATCGATTGTAATGTCATTGATGTCAACTTGATATAATCTATCGGTTATAATCAAAGTGTCAAAGACTTCAGAGAATCAAAGAGAAAAATATTATGCTTTCAGTAATGCATAAAAGACAAGTATTCAAAATGTGACTACAAATACCAACAGTCAGTGGAACCCGATGGATAGAGATCACCAATAGTCAAGTCACAGTGATGCTTGAGCAAGAACACTGATGAGCATTACCAATGAGCAGAATCACAAGCATACCCGACGACCAAAAACATAGTGTAAATCGACGGAGAAGCTCGAGGAGAACTGGAGTGTTGACCGACGCTATCAAAGAGTTAAATACCAAAATTAACTTGAGTTTAGAAATGACAAAATTTATAGCTGGCAGAGCTAAAAATAGAATTGACTGGTAGTTATCATTGTTTTCATCGACAAGATAGGCTAGAGATAAGTAATTGATTTAAAGTTGTTTTGTCCAGTTGGTAAGAAGATCTCAGGGAGATAAAACAAGAGTTTTACTTTAAATCTAATTGGTGAGAATTGTGGATCATGAAAAGATCAAGAAGATCAAGAACCTAACAACGGTGATATCATGTCTATAAAGAGACAAATCAATTCATTACGAATTGGTGTGGGTAAATGAATGAAAAGAGGATGCTGAAGAGAAACTGATGAAGAACAACTTCATACAGTGCTGATCAAACAAGCGAAGGAAAGAGCTAAAGTTTTCTGCGGACACCAAACAACAGAGCACAACATCACCAAGAAGAATCAAAGTGGAGTAAAGGTATAAACAAAGTTATATTGATCAGAATAGTTTTATGAGATTACAATAGATCTGAAAATCTGCAAGTATAAGTTGTATATGTGAACAGATCATACTATTTCAGTTTAACCATTGATTTATAAAGTCTCTTAACCAAGCGAGATTTAAAGATGCTTTCTATATTGAGATACATCCCAAGGAGTATCAAAAATTATGATCATGAAGATAGCATGAGATGCCAGATACCTATTGACAGGACAAGTGAGTGTTTGATCAAAGATAGTAGCATAGAGATGCCCGATATGAAGTGACAAACTAAAATTTTAAATCCTCTAACAAGGTCACACCTAAAAGTGTTTGTAACCTTTAATAGGGTTGGCTCTTCACCGAGCTCACTTCAGAAGAGTGAAAATTTTGGGTTACCGATCCCAAATGGTTTTTCCCTTAACAAAGTTTCCATGTTAAAAATCCATGTGCCAATGTGTCTATGAGTCGTTACAATGTGTCTATGAGTCGTTACTTTAGTGTTTTGCATTTCACTTAACTTAATTAGATTGATCGATATTCTCTAGATAATTTAACGTCTTTCGGTAAATTAACAAACTTCTATTTGGTAAACATACAGTAGAAGGTTTTACAACGCATTCCGAGCAGTAGTAAATTGATATAAGTATTTGGAGGCATTCATCTTATAGGACTGATGATAACTAGAGGTATAATTTTGTGGTACTAAGTTTTAAGGGTTGATTATTAGAATATTTTTGAGGCCACTGATTCACCCCCCCTCTCATTTATTACTAACAATTGGTATCAGAGCTTGTGTGCTTAGAAAGGGAGTTTAACAACTCAAGCAAAAGATCACAAGATGAACATACGAGATGTGCCCAAGTTGAATAATGAAAAATTTGCATCATGACAAAGCAGAATAAGACTCCACCTATCAGGTATTGGGAATGATAATGTTTAATACTTAGATACTGAATATATGTTTTTTTACAGGACCTCACACTCTTGAGAAATTAAGAGTCAAGCATGAGCATAACTGTATGATGATAGAACTTGCATGATCACTCTCTGATGTTGAGTTTAAAGATGTCAAAGTCTGCACCTCTGCAAAGAAAATGTGGGATAAGTTGAAGCTTGTACATGGAGAAGATTCCAATGTACTCAGAGCAAAGGTAGAAAGCCTAAAAGGGAGGTTTGATGACCTAATGATGAAAGAAGGAGAAAACATTACTCAGTATAGTTGCAGAGTAAAAGAGGTAGTAAATGCTATCTAAGGAGTTGGAGGTGTACTTGAAGAGGAGACAGTGGTAAGAAAAATCTTAAGAACCTTATTGCCTGTTTATGCTATTAGAGTTTCTTCTATTTAAGAAATGAGAGCAGTTGCAAACAATACAGTTACTCTACATAGTCTGATTGGTAGACTAATTTCATTTGAGATGAATAACTTTGACAATAGTGTCATAGACATGTTGTTAGAAATGATAGTGACAGTGATAATGAGGATCAAGGACTTGATGAAATTGAAGCACTTATGGCTAAAAGATTGCAGAGAGGCAAAGGCAGATACAAAGGTAAGTTACCACTTGTAGAGGTTGGACACTTTGCTGCAAGATGTCCAAACCAAAGAAAATATGACAGAGGAAATGATAGATCATTTGAGAAGAAGTTTGATAAAGGTGATAATAGAGATTACCGAAGCAACTAACAATCTGACAAGAGAGATACCTGAGACTACAAGGACAAAGGGAAGAAATATTGTTACCTAGCTGAGAACAAAGTTGATGACACCGACACTGAATCAGAAGAAGACATCGAGATGGTATTTGTTGCCATGAAGGATGATTCAGATGAAAATGCAGAAAGGTATGTAGAAATTGCACTCATATATGAAGTTAGTAAAAATGATGTTTGGATCATAGATAGTGGCTGCACTCACCATATGACCAGTGGAAAATAAAAGTTTAAGACTTTTGAATACTATAATGGTGGTTTAGTGAGAATGGGAAAAGATACACCTTGTCCAGTTGAAGGTAAAGGAACCATAATGTTGAATAACCTGATAAAATGTGAAAATGCCTACTGGGTTAAAGGACTGAATTATAATTTGTTAAGTGTTTCTCAGTTGAGAAATTCAGGTCACAGAGTAGCATTTGAAAATAAGAAGGCAAAGATCTACAATGAATCAAGAAGGTTGATTGGTACCAAAGAGTAGACAAAAGGTAACCTTTTCTATCTTGATGACACTAACACCACTTGTTTAATGGCTAATATTGAAGACATATGGTTGTGGCACAAAAGATTGTGCCATGTGAACTTTGACAACATGATAAAGATAAGCAACAAAAGGAATGTCAGAGGCTTACCGACAACGACTAAGCCTGAGTATATCATGTGGAAGAATTGTCAAAAAGGTAAGATGGCAAAGTCTAGTTTGAAGAGTAAATCCCATACATCTATTGCAATTCTAGAATTAGTCCATATAGATCTATGTGGACCCATGAGGACAAAGATCTACTATGGAGATATGTATTTTATTCTCTTTGTTGATGATTTTTCTAGAATGATGACAGTCATGTTTTTAAAAGATAAATCAGAAGCATTTAAGATGTTTAAATGGTATAAAGCATTTTTAGAAAAATGAAGTGAAAAGAAATTGAAATTCTTAAGGTTAGATAGAGGAGGGGAATTTACTTCAGAAGAATTCACTGACTATTGCAATGAGCATGGAATTAAAAGACATGTTTCTGCACTAAGGACACCACAACAAAATGGAACTGGTGAGAGGAGAAACAAATCAATTTTTGACTGTTCTAGAACATTGATGATTGGGAAAAGAATCACTCAAACTTTCTGGAGGGAAGCTGTCAGTACTGCTGTCTATACACTAAACAAAGTACAATTGAAGGACACAAAGAAGACACCATATGAGCTTTGGTATGGTCACACACCCAATGTAAGTTTCTTCTGAATCTTTGGTAGTCAATGTTATATATTGAAGGATGATAGAAATGGAAAACTTGACTGCAAAAGTGAAGAAGGTATCTTCCTAGGGTATTCAACCAAAAGAAAGGCTTATAAATGTCTTAACAAGTCATCTAACAAAATCATTGAAAGTATGAATGTGAAAATAGATGAATTTGTAGAAAATAATGATAAGGGAAGAAAAAGGGAACTAGAGGACTACAACAGGTTTGTTTATACAGAACCTGACACTCTACCTGAGAAATAGTGTGTTGCTCCTGAGCATCAGAACATTGCACCCGAGCATCAGGCTGCAATTATCGACGATCAAGACAATACTCAAGATGATGTTCTGAACATTGGAGATGAAAATGAAGGTGAAGAAGATGATCAAAATGATGAACACAAAGATGAACCAAAAATTGCCAAGTATTTTAGAAGACATCATCCACATAATCAAATCATAGGAGACAAGAAGGCTAGAACAAGAACAAGGAGTAAGTCACTTAACACCAGATTTTTACTTTGTGATCTTGAGCCTAAATTTGTTAACAATGCACTTGAAAATGAAGAATGGGTCAGTGCTATGAATGAAGAAATAGAACAGATTGAGAAGAACAATACATGGACACTAGTACCAAGACTAGATGACAAGAATGTCATCGGTACCAAATGAATATTTAGAAACAAGCTGAATGAGAATGGAGAAGTCACTAGAAACAAAGAAAGATTAGTATGCAAGGGATATGCACAAGAAGGTATTGAATATGGTGAAACCTTTGCACCCATTGCTAGACTAGAAGGAGTTAGAATCTTACTTGCTTATACTGCATTTAAAGGATTCAAGGTATACCAAATGGATGTCAAATCTGCATTTCTAAATGGAATATTAGAAGAGGTATACATTGAAAAACTAGAAGGGTTTGTTGATCTAGACAAGAGAAACATGGTATGTAGACTACATAAATCCTTGTATGGATTGAAACAAGCACCGAGAGCCTGGTATGAAAGACTTCACTCATATCTCATTCTCATAAAATTTGTTAAAACAAGTGAAAATAACAATCTATACTTAAAAGAAGATACTGATGGTAATATTCTGATAGCTGAAATTTTTGTTGATGATATCATTTTTAGAGGAAATAAATTATTATGAAAATCCTTTGCTAATGAAATGAACAAGGAATTTGAAATGTCTATATTTGGAGAGATCAAATTCTTTCTTGGTCTACATATTCTTCAACAAGATGCAGGCATTTACATCACTCAGTCTAAATACGTCAAGGAAGCGCTGAAGATATTCAAGATGGAAGATTCCAAACTAGTTGGAACACCTATGGCTACTAGATGCAAGCTAACAAAAGAAGATAAGACAAATGAGGTAAATTAGACCTTATATAGATCAATGATTGGAAAACTGATGTATGTTGTTCGTACCAGACCAGATATAACACATGCACTGGGGATAGTTGCAAGATTCTCTACTAATCCCAAAGATTCACATATGACTGCTGTCAAAAGAATTCTGAGATATCTGAAGAACACCAAGGAATTTGGCTTATGGTACAAGAGAGAAGGAAAATTTGAGCTACAAGTCTATACAGATGTTGATTGGACTGGAAACATTGATGACCAAAAGAGCACAACTGGAGGAGCATTCTTCATGGGTGACAGACTTGTCACATGGATAAGAAAGAAGCAAGGATGCATCTCTTAGTCTACTACAGAAGCAGAGCATGTGGCTACTACTGCAAATTGCTCCAATATTGCATGGATCAAACAATTGATGGAAGGTATGCATATGAAGATCCTTGAACCAGTAATTATCTATTGTGATAATACTAATGCAATAAACATTTCTAAGAATCCAGTCATGCATGCTAAGACTAAGCATATTGCTATTAAGTATCACTATCTAAGAGAACAAGTGTAAGCTAAGAAAGTGACATTAGAATATGTTCAATCAAAAGAATAGTTAGCTGACATATTCACCAAGCCATTATCGAATGATACTTTCGAGTACCTGACACAGAGACTAGGGGTTCAACCATTGTCTATCGGTCAGTAATCTAACTAGAAAGTTGCATCAGCCTATACCAAACATGAAGATCAGTCATGTTGATGCAAAAAATGAGATGAACAACAAAGATATATCTGTACATTGCAAGGTATAAATTTGCACCGTAAATCAGACATCGTATTGCTGATGGATAGGAAAATTCAAGGAATATATTATGCAAAAGAATGGAACATGATATAGATGATAAACTAATGAGAAGCATTTTTGTTTGGCATTGTTTTCAAAGGGAGAGATGTTCTCATTATCATACAAAAGGGAGAGAAATATCTCATTATCATAAGGGAGATATATGATAAAGGAAGAGATTATATCATTATCCATGAAGAGAAGTTCTTGAGAATCAGAATGGGAGAGTTAATCAATATTCTAAGGGATAAAAAATGATTAGACATGAAATATCCATCTAAGGGAGAGAAGTAAAAAAGGGAGAGTTCAGACAAAGAGAAAGATTACTATCAAAGAAAAAAGAGATTATCAAGAAGAGGAATAGTCAAGGCAAAGCACATATCAGAACAAAGATATCAAATGATACATCTATCTAGAGAAGGGATTGAAGTTTGAAGATGACCACTCTGCAAGAAACATATCTAAGCTATTTTGAACTTACCGAGAGCCAAAAATTTGTAAAAGTTACATTAGGAAAGCTTGATGAAACTGTATATTTCATATTGTATTAGTGATAGTATAGTATGATAATGTAGTATGTTTCCATCAATGCCAAAAGGAGAGATTGATGACATGTAACTGATTGAATGTTTGAAGATGTTAAGTTAATCATAAAAAATGCAGAAGGATAATGCAAGACATTAAATCAGTTAATGGATTGTATTGTCATTGATGTCAACTTGATATAATCTAACCAATTATAATCAAAGTGTCAAAGACTTCAAAGAATCAAAGAGAAAAATATTATGCTTTCAGTAATGCATAAAAGACAAGTATTCACAATGTGACTACAAACACCGACGGTTAGTGGAACCCGACGGATAGAGATCACTGACAGTCAAGTCACAGTGATGCCCGAGAAAGAACACTGACGAGAAGAATCACAAGTATACCCGACGGCCAGAAACATAGTGTAAACCGACGGAGAAGCCTAAGGAGAACTAAAATATTGACCGATGCTATCAAAGAGTTAAACACCAAAATTAACTTGAGTTCAAAAATTCCAAAATATCTAGCTGGTTGAGCTAAAAATAGAGTTAACTAGTAGTTATAATTATTTTCATCAACAAGATAAGCCAGAGATAAGTAATTGATTTAAAGCTATTTTTTCCAATTGGAAAGAAGATCTCAGCGAGATAAAATATGAGTTTTTCTTTAAATCTAATTGGCAAGAATTGTGGATCACGCTAAGATCAAGAAGATCAAGAACCTAACAACGGTGCTATCATGTCTATAAAGAGACAAATCAATTCATTACGAATTGGTGTGGGTAAATGAATGAAAAGAGGATGCTGAAGAGCAACTTCATACAGTGCTGATCAATCAAGCTAAGGAAAGAGATAAAATTTTATGTGTACACCGAGCAACAGAGCACAACATCACCGAGAAGAATCAAAGTGGAGCAAAGGTATAAATAGAGTTATATTGATGAAAATAGTTTTATGAGATTATAATAGATCTGAAAATCTGTAAGTATAAGTTGTATATGTGAACAGATCATATTGTTTCAGTTTAACCATTGATTCAGAAAGTCTCTTAAACGAGCAGGATTTAAAGATGTTTTCTATATTGAGATACATCCCAAGGAGTATCAAAAAGTTTGATCATCAAGATAGCATGAGATGCCAGATACCTATTGACAGGCCAAGTGAGTGTTTGATCAAAGATGGTAGCATAAAGATGCCTAATATCAAGTGACAGACTAAAATTTTAAATCCTCTAACAAGGTCACACCTAACAATGTGTTTGTAACCTTTAACAGGGTTGGCTCTTTACCGAGCTCACTTTAAAAGAGTGAAAATCTTGGGTTACCAGTCCCAAGTGGTTTTTCCCTTAACAAGGTTTCCATGTTAAAAATCCATGTGTCGATGTGTCTACAAGTCATTACTTTAGTGTTTTGCATTTCACTTAACTTAATTGGATTGATCGGTATACTCTAGATAATTTACTATCTTTCAGTAAATTAACAAACTGCTATTCGGTAAACATACAGTAGAAGGTTTTACAAAGCATTCCGAGGAGTAGTAAATTGATATAAGTATTTGGACAAATTCATCTTATAGGACTGAACATAACTAGAGGTATAATTTTGTGGTACTAAGTTTTAAGGGTTGATTATTGGAATATTTTTGAGGCCACTGATTCACCCCCCCTCTTAGTTATTACTAACATGGTGATGTCACCGGATCCATTGGATGGGGTGTCACCATTTGCATTGCTTGGTCTAGCTTCATCATATCTTAAATCTTTTCTCCACATTTTTTCTCTTTCTCTCTAGATGTCTTCAATGGTATTTCCATTGGGATATGTGTTGGTCTCTATCATTCGGTCTCTGCAGTCTTTCTTGAGATGACCAACTTTATGATAGTGTAAGCATGTCATTCTGGGGTTATTCCAACCTCTAGAATTTCTAGTCCAATATCTCATACAGTTTGCAGCAATGTGACCAAATCTTCCACATGTTGTACAATTTTTCTAAGTGTTGTAATCCCATACATACTGGTTACTGACTCTTTTCGGTTGATAGGGATTTTTTTGACCTTTAGGCTTCCATGTTTACCTTTTCTTTTTCTAGCATTCAAGATTTGTGTGCCCATTCATTTTGCAAGTAGGACTGTATTTGTCCATGTAGGTTTCCTTCTTTGGTTGTTTCATTTCAGACTTACATTCATATGCTTTATGTCCTTTCTTGTTAAATTTGTAACAAAATCCTATGAATGAAGATGTAGATTTAGGAATACCTTTCATTTTGCCTCTGCATACATTTGATTTATGGCCTTGCTTTCCACAGTGATTGCATGTCTGCTTTCTTGGTCTTGGATTTGTATAGACATTCTTTGGATCAGTTTGATTTGATGATTCTCCATTCTCGGTAAAACCTAGACCAGTGTTGTTGTTGACTCTTCGTTGTCCTTCAAGAAAATCATCCATTCTTTTATTACTTTCTTCATCTTTCTTGATAATTTCATTATGCTGCTGCTGAATTCTTATTTCATGTTTCAACTTTTCATTTTCATCCCTTAGCTCACTAATAGCTTCTATTCTTTCAATGAGCTCAACATTTATTCTGTTTGCCTCGTGACTCATAAGGATAATATGATTTGTAATCTCATGGTGATGCTCTGTAAGTCTTTGTATTTCAGACTCTTTCTCTTATAGCTTTTATGTGATCTTTCTTCTATCATCAATAGCTAGTGTTCTTTCTTGCTCAGCTTTTCTAGCATTGTTCATGACATCAATCATCCTTACCATCTGTGTCTCTTGACCGATTTGCAGATATTTAACTTGTCCAGCTAGATGTAGATTGATTTCAGTTAGGCTTGTAATGCTTTACTCTGATGTGTTTGATGCTTTGCTTGTAGTTCATCCTGAAGACTCAAAGAATATGGTATCTCTTCCTCATGATAATCTGTCTCATTACAGCAAGATGTCGTAATCTTTCTTTCATCTAACAACTATCTCATATTGATTCTAGCTTCTTTATACTATTCATAGAACATCTGAATTTATAGCTTCTTGTTTTCAATATTCTTGTTGAGTCTGTACTTCTCCATTGTATGCAGGGATAACTTTAAGAAACCCCCTCCTAGGAAAAAGTTTAAAATCCTGGCGAATCGTACATTAATTTAGGGGAAATTTTTTAATGATGATGGCGAAGTTTTTTTTCAAATTAAGAAAAAAATATAAAGTCGTAGGCGATTTTGTCCCTCTCGAATGAAAATTCCATAAAATCCTGGCGAATTATTGTCTTGTGAAGGTAAAAAAAATATTTGTAGTGGCGAATTGTAAATTAATGTGGGTAAAATATGTAATATATGAGGCGAATTATTGTCTTGTGAAGGTAAAAAAAATATTTGTAGTGGCAAATTATAAATTAATGTGGGGAAAATATGTAATATATGAGGCGATTTTTATGTGTAGTTTGAAAATATATTTATTTTATTGGCTAATCTATCGTTAATTATG
>MU226400.1:4916736-4930426 GCA_018584345.1 Thuja plicata | reverse complement strand
GGGAGGTATTAGGTCAAGATATACAAATTTGGCGAAGCCCGCGTAATTTGAACACGTCTTTTGTTATTTGCGAGGCGATTACGGGTCACCCAAGACGAAGTATGAATAATAAAGTTGGCAAATTGGGGTCGGTTTGAGACACGCGTCCGCAAAATGCCAGGCAAATTTGGGGCCGCCTATAAATATATTTATAAAGCTAGTGGCGAATATAGGTCATCCATTTGGGGCCGCCTATAAATTATAGGCAAATTTTTAAATTTTATGGGGACCAAAAATTAGATTCCATTGGCGATAATGTGTAAGAAAAGTATAAAATTAAATATCGCGCGGGGCGATGGGCCCGGGCATTGGACTGAATATTAATAATGGCCAGGCGATAGGGTGAAACGAATATATGTAAAACAATCGCCAATTCCCCGCTCGCCGACATGCGACATTTGCCAATTGGCGAATAATCGCCACTAAAGTTATCGCTGATTGTATGATCTTTTCTCTTAAGCCTTTAAGATTTTCCAAAGAAGAGACTTAGCCCCGATACCAATTGTTGGAATTAATGGCAAGTGTGTACTGAGAGGGGAGAGGTGAATCAGTACCTCTAAAACTTTTGTATCATTTAGTCAATTAACCTTTGTGTAATCAATTGTATGTCCATTCATCTGATCTATTCTATTTTGATGTGAGTTATATCAATTCATTATCTTAACATACATGTGAACATTCATAGAAACATTCATGAAAGTAATTGACACATAACACATGATATGATATCACATAAAACTCATGTTAGGAAGTAAAAAATGCGATGGGGATGACACCTAAAAAATATTCACTATCTATAGATTGGAAGGGGCTGGTTAAGGCTTACAATTTGATCACTTCTTATGATATACCCGATTAAGAGTATCCATGGAGACTTGTTAAAGTCTACTCGGTTAAGAACTTTAGCAACACTGTTGAGCGTGCACTCGGTTAAGAGATTTGTAGTTAGACTGTTAAATCCACCTTCCTTGAAAGGATTTTTACGATTTGCTCCACTTGTTAGAATGATAGAAAATTACAATTTGACCTGGTAAATGCAATATCCTATTGCTGATACAGATCCTTTTAAGTTTACTTGAATAAGATTATCACCTAATATGATTGAATAATACCTTTGATTCTCGGTAGCCTATGTTCTTGGTTCTGTTAACCAAATTCACCTTTTTCTATTATAGTTCTTGAAACTTTCAATTTGATCCATAGATGTGCTCATAGGATTCATTCATCCTCTCTTCCATATTCACACATGTATAACGAATGATTGCATCATCTATTTATAAGATGAATTGACATCATCAAGTTTTATGAAAAACAATGTTAACTCTAAGATCAGGTTTACAACTTTTTACCTTGATCTCCTAGTCTATGTGTTTTAAATGAGTTAGACTACTCAAAGCACTTACATTCATGTTCCTTGTCCCTAAAGAAATGGTTTTAAAAACAAATCAAAATTCTATAAATAGAATGAGACTGTTTTATCTGATGTGGAAGTCAGATCCACTTTTTGTGGGCTGCAACTGACTCTCAGTTTCTGGCGGTCAGTTATGCTATAAAATCAGTTGACTATCTCTCAGGTTTGTTCTCTCAATTTTCTCTTTAATTGTCTCTCGATTTGCACTATGTCCTGCACGTCAGGTTCCTCTTTATCCTTTTGAATTTGAATTTTCAGTGTACACACAAACTTGTGTCGTTGGTTCTCTTTGTACTTAGCAGTTTTTGGTGATCTCTTTACATCTGATTTTCGGTTTTCTTTTTGTTCTGTCTTTCAGTGTATGTTTACTGAAAGTGTTGTTTGCATACTAATGGAAAAGTAATGTCATAATGGACATCATAAGTGCACATTAAGTGCAAAAATTAAATGCTAAATATTAATAGGGCATCAAACTCACCGGTGGTCATGCGTCTACGGCCCGGTGGTACGTCCAAACGTGCTCTCCAAGTTGCGCACAGTCTCGTGGGTCTACCATCTCTCTCCCTCTGCTCTACTTTTTAATTCTCTGTGAATGAAAATGACCTCTCCTAGGCCCCTCGTGGATTATATATAGGTTCCTTGGGACCCATTTCCATCCCGGACCCCATTTTTCCCTCCGTTTTTCCTCCTCCCCTAATAAGTTATGGAATTGTTCATTCTCCCTCTTTCCTACATCTTTTCGAGAAAATTTTATTAAAAATTATTTTTCTATTATTTTCTCGAGGGGGCATGCTCCTTCACCATCAGTGCCTTAGGACTTTCTGTTCTCTTTGGGGCATCTTTTTTTTTTTTCTTATTCTTTTAAGCGATACCATTCTCAACTCCACATCAAAGAGAGACAAAATGTAGATGCCTAAAATCATCCCTTTCAACATTATAATTAATTATATTTGTTATTCTCTTCCACTTATTTAATTAAATTTATTTAATTAAATTAAGTCTATTATCCTAAAGTATTTGAATTTAATTAAATACTTATCCCCTAAGTGTATTAAATTAAATTTAATACCTTCCCACATTAAAATCCCCTTTTAAATCAATTTTAATCTATTTATTCCCTCATATGCTTAAATTTTTCTAAACTACAATTAGTCTAAATCTAATTTGGATTAATTTTAAATCTAAACATAGATCCTACCCTACCTCACATCACTCTCACCAAATAAACCTAGTCACTAATTAACTAAGGTTAATTGGACTAATTCTAGGATTCCTACACCCATTAGTCCTAAATATTTTCTCACACATGTGATAAAATTTCCAAAATTTGAATTTTCTAAATAATACTAATTTGGTGCCAATAAGATTTCTTACAACCTTGATGACACCTTCTTACACTTTCTAAAAGTGTTTAATTGGACTAAAAATCTTACACACCTCTTACATGTGTACTTCAAGTACACATTGACCCATCACATCACAAGTTGCTCACACATGTGTGAAACAACTTGGCCTCTTGCATGACTTATGTGTCCCTCATGTGGTACTTATTTGGATGCCACATGTGCTCCACCTCACCCAAGCCCTCCAAAATCCTATAAATATGAGCCTTGCCAAGAGTAATTAACCCATTATTTTTCATGCATTGTTATCATGCTAGTTTGTGCTTAGAATCATTTACTTGCATTTAGAGGTTTTTGTAGTAAACCTTGCTTGGTAGTTGAATCTGTTTCAATCATGGTAGTTGCACTTATAGTTTTCATTCAATGCTAGATCTTGGTAGTTAGTTTTCATCATTCACTCTCATATCATCTTGTGAATGCTTGAGACTAGTTTCATAACTAGTTCTTGAGTCATTTAATATCATCTCATTGTAGTTGCATT
The DNA here is from genome assembly GCA_018584345.1 of Thuja plicata. Lineage (NCBI taxonomy): Eukaryota > Viridiplantae > Streptophyta > Pinopsida > Cupressales > Cupressaceae > Thuja > Thuja plicata. Next base: position 4,927,092 of record MU226400.1, on the reverse strand, counting down.
TTACCTTGCATCTCAATCATCTAATCAAAGTGAGATTTTATACATTATGTTGGGAGAGCACACCCACAACCCTCTTTAAAGAAAATCAACAAGGCCTGGGTGCCCTTGTTTGGCTCATCGGAGGTTGTGTTGGAAAGCTTGTGTTTTGGATTAGAATTTAGATATGTTGATGTGGCTTGTAATGATTTATATCTCTAACATTTGCATGTCTGAGCTTTCTCCCAACAGGTAGGTTTTCATCACATACAGTAGTATTTGGGGATATTCCTCTTGGACGACCACCTAATAGAGGATTTGAAAATGTGATTGATTCAGAAGAAGGTTCAAAACCGGTTATCACAACACCTTACATGCATCCTCGTCATTTCAAGGAGGAAATTTAAAAAATAGTCAAAGAGCTGCTGAAAATAGGACAAATACACCCAAGTTCCAGTCCTTTTACTTCTTCTATTGTGTTGGTCAAGAAAAAAGATGGAACATTGCGCATGTGCATTGATTATAGAGCATTAAAAAGAGGACTATTAAGAATAGATACCCCATTCCCAGGATAGATGAGCTCTTGGATGAACCGCATGGTTCAGTATTCTATTCTAAGATTGATTTATGGCCAGACTTCACCAGATAACCGTGCAGGAAGAAGACATTCAAAAAACAACATTCCGTTGTCATTATGGGTACTTCAAATTCCTTGTCCTACCCTTTGGACTAAAAAATGCACCAACGAAATTCCAATCTTGCATGAATCATACCCTTCATGATTACTTGAGGAAATTTGTATTAGTATTGTTTGATGATATACTAATTTATAGTAAAACATGAGAGGAACATTTGCAACACTTGGATGTTTTACTGAGTATCATGGAAAAGCAGTCTTTGTTTGCAAAAGCTTCAAAGTGTGAATTTGGGATGCCAAAGATTCTTTATTTGGAACATGTGATTGGTGTTGAGAGAGTTAAGGTACAACACGATAAAATTCATGTAATTATGGACTTGCCGCTGCCGAAAAACATATTTGAAGTGAGAGGATTCTCAGGCTTACGTTTCTATTATAGAAGGTTTGTATGAGGTTTCTCCCAATTAGCCTCTCCCTTGACCAATATCACTAAGAAGGGGGAATTCCACTGGTCCATGGAGGCACAAATCACATTTGATAAAATCAAAGAAGTTATGAGCACATGCCCAGTGTTAGCACTTCCTGACTTCACAAAACCATTTATTGTTGAGTGTGATGCTTCGGGACAAGGAATTGGAGCAGTTTTAATGCAGGATAGACATCCTATTGTATTTCAGAGTAGGAAGCTCAACAATCCAGAGAATTTTGATTTCATGTAGGACAAAGAAATGTTGGCTATTATGCATGCACTAACCAAATTCAAATAATATTTGGTAGGTGCAAAATTTGCTATAAGGACTGATCATAATAGTCTGAAGTACTTTTTGGAACAAAAGGATCTCAATGAAAGAAAAAATAAATGGGTAAGAAAGATTCATGTCTATGAATTTGATGTGTAATTTATCAAAGGGAAAAAGAACGTGGTTGCTGATGAACTTTCCAGGAGACCCACTCTTTGTGCACTCACAAAGGTTTCAGCTGATTGGAAATCTCAATTGCTAGCCGAATATGCTTAAGCTTTATTTTGCTTTTGATTTAGTGGATGGTTAGGTACAAGATGATAGTTATTCTATAGTTAAGGAAGTGATATATTACAAGAATAGAATCTACTTAGTACCAAGATCTAAGCTGAAAAATAACATTATGAGGGCACTACTTGACACTCCTCTAGCTGCGCATCCAGGGTTCTTCAAAGCATACCATCAGGTAAGGGAGAGATTTTCCTGGAAGGGTCTTAAGAATGACATTTTGCAACATGTTCGTGAATGTTTGACTTGCCAAAAAAACAAGTCAGAGCACATGTTTCTTTAAATTTATAATAAACTTCTAGTATTGTATGTTTTGGTCATTTCTAGATGATTGTTAATATTTTTCAACATTTTTAATTAAAAATTATTTATTTCTATGATTATCATTCTCAACCTTATTCATTTAGATAAATATCATACATAAACTCATAAAGGTTTATGTATTGAGTTGGATAAGTTAGACTCGCTAATGCAATGTGATATAGTTCGAGTATGAACTCATATTGAGCTGCATAGATGTGAAATATGTAATGAAGCATATGTATACTAATTAATCCATCTAGTGATATTTGAATTGGTACGTGACATTAATCTAAGATACCATCTAAAAGATCTAGATCACATTATTTCATGTCATCTTTTTGAGTTAAACTCACAATAATTTAATTTGTGCGTGGCTATCATCTATATTGATTGAATTCTATTTTATCTAATTAAAATATATAATCTTTTCTAATCTTTTCTTTAAATAAAGTGCGATAAGAAAGTTTCCTAAGGTTATATTATTCAAACAATCTCTTTATAACTTTTTTGGTTTAACTATTATTTAGTCATTATTGTCAAGATGTCATATAGAATATCATAGCCTCAATATTATCTTACTAATCTTTGAGTATATGTTTACATGAAGGAATGGTTAGATTATTTTATCTCAATGATCAAAGATATATGGTTGTTATCAAATTATAACATGTTAATAATTATTTTAATTTTAAGCTCTCAAATTTTATGATAAGTTGTTGGCTAACCATTTCCATCGCATGTTAAAAAAAATTGATAAGGTTTGTTTATATTATTATTAATATTAAAATGATAAGTACATAATCATCTTTCCATCACATACAATAGTATCCATGTGTACCCCCACCAAAAATAATTGCTTTCCCCTATACAATGATTCTCAAAATGTATACAAAAACATAGCTACCCCACCCCATATAGCATATTAAACCCTCAATATGCATAGTTTTGACATGACATAACAAAAAATAGTACAAAGGATTTGAGCCTATGATCGGTTCTATCATTAGTATACAATGAATTCACCTCGATGCAACATGTATATTTCAAAAGAGAAACAAAAAGAGAAGGGTATTTGCAAATGATCACACCTGAGGGTTGGATGGGCCCAGATCCTCTATTGCCACCCTCACACCTCCTCATCGGCGAGTCGTACGTCCTCTTCTTTTGACCTCTCATTTGGACCCCTTCCTCTGCTACCACCCTTAGATTTGATTCTCCTTCAGCTTCATTGTCCTCCCACATAGGTCATTCCACCACCACGTCTCCTAAGTTGCCTAACATTTCCTCTTTGTTGACACCCATTTTGATTATTTTTTGCCTCCCTCCAGTAGTCAGCCAATTGGAATTTGAGGCACAACTTGTCAAATTCCTCCTTACTTTTCCTAGAGTTTATCATCTCCTAGTCCACCGTATAGTCACAAACAACCCGCCATATTTTTTGAGCATCAACCCATCTGACATGTCGATTGGTTCCAACTTTGTATAGCATGAAGGGGTGAAGGTGTTGTGTATACCTCGACACATGAACCCAATCATCATTCTCCGTCTGAAACCCTATACCTAGTTCCTCAATTTGAAGGAGAGGCTAAAGCCCAACTCTCAACTTAGGCTTTACACACCTTGTCACAACCCTCTGAACCTTCAAAATGTTGCTGAATTCCAAATCCCATGTGCAAAAGGAGGATATATCTATGTTTATGCGTGGTTTATAGTGTACAATAGAAAAATAAATACCAAGAAACACTTGCACCATAATGAGCAAGTAGGGATCGTCTGTGGTGAAGACATGCTTGACTCTCTTCGTTGACACCCCTCCCCAAAACACCATTTGTTGCTTGAAAGAGAACAAACTAAAATTCACCTCCATTGCCAAACACTTCATCGCACACCTCTTTACAATTGAAAGGAAATTGTGCATAGAAAATAGACCATCTTTCTGCCTCCATATAGGTCCTTCCTAGACAAAGTGTTCATTTATTCTCATTTATTCCCGTCATTTGAAATTTGATATTGCCTTGTCAAAAATTACCCCGCATTGAATGCATGTCATTTCACCACATACCTTCATCTATGCAATCAAATTTCAAGTGCACTTTTCTTTTCCTTGCATCATTCCCAAAATGGTCATTAACTCACCATCATCATTCCCTTACGTCATCCATCAACCCATATTGCCATCTCATCACCTAGTTTTTATTGAGGGGTCATGTCAGCTGCCAACTTGGACAATGAATCAGCTAGAGTGTTTCCTTCTTTGTACACATGGAAGATTCAAAAATTGCAAAATTTCAACTTTCTTCTAATGATTGATATTATTTTATCAACTTTCCACACATGGGACTTACCAGTTGCTATGGAATTTACAATAATTTGTGATTCACCCTCAAAATGTAGATTGTCAATCTTTATAGTGCTGGCCATATTAATCACCATCAAAGCAGTGTGCACCTTTGTTTCATTATTTGTTCCTTCCTACAATTTATTGGTCTCTATTGACAAAATATTGCCCGTGGGATCTCTTTCTACACATCTTGCTCCAGAAGGTCCTAGATTTCCTTTTGAAGCCCCGTCAAAATTTATTTTGACCCATCCCTCTTCAAGAGCTTCCAATAAACCTCACTTCTCACTATGCGACATGGATCAACCTGTGTAATCCCATTAATAGACCTACATTTGAGCATTGTCCATTTCCTTTGTAATAAAGTGTCATGAAAATTAAAGGGAAATTTGTGCTTATTTTGTGTTGTCACTGCTACATTTAGTAACTTAGAGATACTATTTTCAATTCCCAGACAAATTTTTTCAACAGTCTTTGTTTTGCCTTGGAAAATCCTTTGGTTAATTTGTTTCCAAATTTCCCATACTATTGTTGATGGGAAGATATTCCAAATGATTGAGAAAGTTGATCTGCCCTTTGGGTAGCTCGATGATTGGAACATGTCCTTTACTATGGCTGGGAATGCACATTGCATGTTGAGTTTTTGGAAGACAAACTCCCAACATGTAGTACAAAATTTACAATGAAGCAAGAGGTGGAAAATAGTTTCACCTTTCTCCTTACTCATAGTACATTCAAAGGGGACATGAAATCCATACCTCATCAACCTTTCTCCTGTGAGGATAAGTCCTTTATTGACTAACTAGGCAAAGGTTCATGCTTTGGGTTGACAATAATTATTCCAAAACAAATTATTTGGATCCTTTTCAATATTATCCGCAACTTTTGACAATTTGTAACCAATGTTGATTGAGTATTTTCCTTTTTTAGATCCACACCAAACTAAGTCATCTTTTTCTCCAGATAACATAAATTGTCCATTGTCCATGATTCCTTTCAGACCAACCTGTTCTTCCTTGGCCAGGTCTAACTCAATCCCGTCTCTCCATCTCCATTTTATTTCGTCCTCCCCTATTTCTCCGATGATATAATCCTTCACCTTAAACCTCCATCTCCTCTTTTCTTTATTTTTAATATTTTCATTATACTCACCCTCAATAAGAGCAGGTTGACCTCTAAAGGAGAGTGTCCAAAAATTTGCATCTTCCCCATTTCCCAATTTCCATGTTAAATGGCCAGTAATGATGTATCTGCAACTCATCATAAAATTTTGTATAGAAAATCCTTTAGGTGGGTTTGAAGTAGTTAGAATTCTTTCTTTCCTCGAGTAATCTAGGTATTTCTTGGACAATATCTTAGCCCATTTTTTTATTTTGGTTTTTGTACACCATCCAAATGAGCTTGACTCACATGGCCTCATTCATCAAGTTCCATTTTCTCAATCTAGCTCCCCCCACTTTCTTTGGCTTGCAAATGTGATCCCAGGCAACTAAACGAATTTTATCCTAGCCCTAGCTTCCATTGCAAAATAACTTCCTCATTTTTTGCTCAATGCATTTGATAATTTTGACAAGAATTTTCATGCACACCATAGAGTATATAGGAATGACAAACATTATTGATTTTAGAACTAGGATACGTCCTACCAATGAAATCCACCTACTTCCCACCCTTCCATTCTCCCAACACAACTATCAAGTAGCTTAGTCCACAGGTTGGATTTAATTGCTCCCTGAAACATGGGTAATCCTAATAATTTACCAGGGAGCCTCCCCCTTTTGACTTGAAGAATTCTACATATTTCACATTGCTTATTCAGATCAATATTTAAAAAAATTACCTCTGATTTTTTCTAGTTTACTGTTTGTTGAGAGAATTCACAATATTTATCAAAGGTCTTTTTCATACATCTTGCTTCCCTCAAGGTTTCCTCTCCGATGAGTAAAGTATCATCAACAAATTGCTGATGCAAGGATTCTTTCGTTCCCTGAGTAATATAGATACCGTTCCATTGTCCATCTTGTCTCCTTTTGGATATTAACCTACCTAAGAATTCAACCATAATGATAAATAAGGAGAGAGAAAGTAGATCACCTTGTCCTATACCCCTAGTTGACTCAAAAAATCCTTGCAGACTACCATTCACAATAATTGAGAACCTTGGGGTGCCAATACAACTCTTTATCCACAAGATCTAGTGCTCATCAAAGACAAGGCATCTCAACACCTTATATAGAAAATTATGGTTCACATTGTCATATGCCTTCTGTATCTAATTTCACAAGAATTCTACCAGTTCTAGCTTTCTTTACAGAGTGGATAGCTTCATGTGCAATGATGATGCCTTCAACAATTGATCTCCCTAGGATGAAACCACTCCACTCTTCTAAAATTAGGTCTAGAAGTAAATATTTTAATCTATTTGTTGTAATTTTAGTAATGACTTTATATGTAACTTTGCATAGTGATATTGGTCTAAAATCCTCAAAGGAAGATTTTATCTCCTTTTTGGGAACTAGAGCCAAGAAAGTATTATTGATATCTTTGGACATGTAGGCCTTCACTCTGGATTCCTCAACCACAACACACAAATCAATCTTGACGGTTTCCCAGGCATTTTGAAAGAAACTAGCTAGGAATCGATCTGGTCTTGGGCCTTTATCTCCCCCTAATGAGAGTAGGGAACTCTTGACCTCCTCCATAGATATTAGCTTGATTGGATTGTCATTCTTTTCCTTATTTATAATCCAGGGGATTAGTTCTTCCACCCCATCCCAATTCAAATTGGCATCCTGACAAGATCCTAGTAGTATTGAGAAATATCTCACTACTTCTTTGTTTATTTATTATGTCTGTCAGTACAATTCCATTCACATCTCTGATATTACATATCTTATTCCTTGATCTTCTCGCTCTAACCAAGGAATGAAATTTTTTGGTGTTCCTATCCCCAGCTATGAGCCCACATTCCCTTGATTTTTGTCTCCAAAACATCTCCCCCCTTGCTAAAATCTAAATCATTTATTGCATCAACATCTTCTCCCTATTAAAATCATAGTCTGACGTTCTTTCTTGATAACCCTAGAGTTCACCTTTTCAAGTTCTTGTTCAATCCTTTTTTTTTCAGAAAAAATATTTTTGAAAGTAGTTATGTTCCACTCCAATTTTCCTTTGATCCATTAGAGTTTTTTCAAAAAAAAAAATGCCCTAGTTCCTTCTGCATATGACACCTCTTTCCACCATTCATCAACCAGTTGAAGTAAATTATGATCCCTAAACTGCATAAGCTCATATTTGAAAGGTGATCAAAAGGAAGTGGTATCCCTTTAAAAGTTTAGTACAATAGGAAAGTGATCATACCTTGAAAAAAGGAAGAATAAGTGATTCAAATATGAAGGGACATATTTCCCACTGCCCCACTACAAAAAATTGATCTAATCTCTTGGAAATATTGGAGAAACCTATTCTTATATTTATCCATGTGAAGTTTCCTTCTTTTGGTACTATCTCTTCCATCTTGTTGTTGAAGATAAAATTCTTAAAATCATCTTGAATTGGCTCTAGAACCCTCCTCCCACCAATTTTATCTGCCAACATCCTAGTGGCATTAAAGTATCCTCCCACAATGACAAGATCATTATTTATGGGTTGCAAACATGCACTAATTTGGCTCTAAACCATCCTCTTTTGTGAAGTGCTCTTGGGGCCATATACATTCAAAAGGTAGAAGGGATAACAATTATCAACTTATTTGGCTTGTACCAGTTTCCAATGGTAATATTTATTCACTTCTCTAATCGACACCTTTTGTGGATTCCAAAGTATAGCCAGTCCCCCTGATTCCCCATTAGCACCCATATAAAGACTTTCCCAAACCTTCCATATTCTCAATAGCTCTATGAACTCATTTGTTGCCATTTTAGTTTCCTGTAGAAGAATTATGTCTAGATTCTCCTCATCAAAACACCTTTTGACCATACATCTTTTGTCAAGGGCATTGCAAACTTTGACATTCCATGATATGGTCTTCATGACTCCTCGAGAAGGGAAACACCCTTCCCAGAACCTAGCTTTCTTTGCCCTTTTGCGCTACTAGCCAATTCTAATTTGAGTCTTGTTGACTTGGGTCCTCTCCTTCTCTTCTCCCCAAATTACACCCCTTCATTGTGGTTTACCTTTGGCTTTCTGTTATTTCTTCTAAAGTATCTACATCCTCTGAGTTGAAGTCCCCCTCAGACCAAGATACACCTATATCCTTCTTCCCTGAGATTACAACAAATTGTCTAGTTCTTCTTTGAAAGAACTGGTCCCCTTTATGTCTTCTGAAAGTGGGTATTCATCTTCCTTTGATTATGGAGGGATGCCATTTTTTCTCTTGAAATAATTTACCATTTCCTCAGATTCACCAAGCGGGATCTGCACCTGTGTCATTTCGCCTACATCATAAATAGGTGGCATTGATTCCCTGTCCCCTTCATTTCCTTCTCTATCAAAAAGAATTAATTTGGCTAGAGAGTGCATCACATCCATGTCGATAGTGTGTTCTTGAGTCCCACCCTAACCATCCCTCTTATCTCTGTTTTCATATTTTTGGGTTCCTTGGAAGTTTCTCCTCTTATGGGGGTGCACAGTTGATTAATCCCCATTTCCATATTCACTACCTGACATGTCAATACATGTACGGGAAAAGGAAGTTCCTCCCTCTTCTCCTTCATTTCTTCCTCATTTACAAGGACCATTCCTAAATATGTACGGTACAAAAACATCTTCTTCCCCATCATCCTTATTTCCCTCAAAAACTTCTTGGGAACTAGCTCAACTGTCAATCGTGAGATGATGTGTTTCCTTCACAATTAGAACAACCTCAATGACAACTAATTTTCCATTTGCTTCTATATCCCAATCCTGTTGCCTTTCATCCCTGGGCCTCATAGTGGAAATAATTGTAGTTCCCCTATGCTTCTCCCCTAATCTTGTCTCCTTTGTACCTTCCTTCCCATATATCCTGATCCTACTGCCTTTCATCCTTGGGCCTCATAGTGGAAATAATTGGAGTTCCCCTTTGTTCCTCCCCCAATCTTGTCTCCTTTTTACCTTCCTTCCCATAACCTCCTCTTTCAGTCATGAAGATGATTTTTTGATGACAACATCCTATGCATGTTCCTTTCCCTTCTCAATTTACAACTTTCCCACTATGAATGCCCTAGACAGTGACATGCCTTACACTTCTCCACATGGTCTTCAAATTTAATCCTTTGTTTCCATATACCAAAGTTTGAAACTAACTCAATGAACTTTGGGAGTGGTTGGGTCGGGCTCCATCTTATACATAACCATGCATACATTTTCTAATCTTTTTTTCAACTCCTCTTACCATAATGATTCTACCCAGTTTGTTCCCTATCATCCTTAATGTATCAAAGTCTCAGTACTCAAGGAAGATTATAGAGTTTGACCCATATCAAACTTTCATCTATTAAAATCTTAAGGGGGTTGAAATTGGGTTCCCAATCCCTAATGTAGATTCCCATCCCTCCCATCATGTATGGGCCACTATTCAAAATCTATTGCTTTGCCTCGACTATTTCACATATTACTAAGAAAAAGGTTGAAACATATTACTAAGAAAAAGACATTTGGTAGGTTTTTTCAATTCTACCTTGAAAGGCCATGATTCATTACAGCAAATTTTGATTTTAGATATTAATGGCCATTCACCCATCCATTTCATGAAAAGACCCTTCTCTTTTAGCCAGGACACCACATCATTCCAGCTAGTATTATAAATATTGATCGCATTCAAAGGGCATTGGTCAGAAACAAAACATACCTTAGGGTTCTTATTCTTATTCTTTGGTGTGCTTTCATTTGGTGGGGTAGTCATTTGAGCTTCCTTCGGCCACTAAACCTTTTTTTATACCTTCTTCCAAGATGAATTTGTCCTTTCCAGTTGTGTATACGGAATCCTTCAATCTGTTGGGAGCAAGCTCAAACATGCAAACATTAGCTGGTTAGAACATATCATGACAAGAAAAGCATGCAAGAGATTAAGCTAACAACAAAGAAACCAAATA
>MU226400.1:4885080-4898477 GCA_018584345.1 Thuja plicata | reverse complement strand
AGACAAGGTTGTAAGAAAGAAGTTAAGAAGAATGGGCATCCCTTTTTGGAGATATTTGGAGATATTTTCCCTAAGTGGGTGAGCATCCCATTAACCTAAAAAAGGTTAGGAATCACCCATTTAAGCATGATTAGAAGGCAGTTAGATGTGGAAACACAGTTAGGATATGAGGTGATGGGAGTAGGATAGAAATAGGATAGGCTGTAGAGTAGGCTGTAGGATAGGATTAATAGGTTCCTAGCTGGGGTTTAGATTTAATTCAAATTAGATTTGAACAAATCACAGCTTAGAAGAATTAAGAAAATGGAGGACTTTAATAAATATAAATTTATTAAAAGGGGATTTTGTGGAAGTAAATGTATTTAAATAAAATACATTAGAATAGTGTTTAAACTATTGGTAAATGAAACTATTTAATTGATTTGAATTAAATAGTTAGAGGAATAGGAGGGAAATTAATAGTAATAATAATATTAATATTTTTGGACGTCTACACCAGTAATCTCCCATACTCGAACCCTTGTTTGGTATGAATGTCTCCTTACCCCAAAATGTATTTGTGTTTGTTTTCTTGTTTCCCCCAAACCATCATTCCATCTCTTTTGTCCTAGTGGATTCCATGCTGAAAGAAAACTATTTGATCCTAGTCTTTGCAAATCCAGACCCCTCCACCATGTCTTGGGTTTCGGTGGGTTTTTTTTAAACCCCCTCCAATGACTATTTCCCCCCGCTCTGATCATCACTATTACTTCTCTAAAAACCAACAATGATAATACATGATAAAACTTATTAATGACTCACGATTTACATATTGTATTTATATTCTTGAAATAAATTGTGATTCAATGGGTAATCTAATATTTGTGAAGTGATCAAGTAGATATGCATAGATTGATGCTTTTGAATTTTTATGTATGCTTTTATTGCTTGCGTATTTGCATGAAATTTAAATTTTGGACGGTTGTTGAATATGGAACAATAGAGAACAATAGGTTTCTGTTATTAATAATTTTGCTGATAGTTGACTTGAAAATATTCTTTGGATAAATTTTACTCATCATTAGTCATTACTATTTTATTTATGTTGATTATTAGATTTTATGCCACAACAGATTTCATCACTCTTGATGGTTTCAGTTGTTGACCCCCTCATGTAGGGTTAGGATTTCTTATGAGGAAGGACTGTGGGGAAGTGTAAGCTTTTTATTTTGGGTGGTAAAACACCCCAGTGATGTTCTCGCTCTTGTTATCAAATGTAGACATGAGTACTTATCAAGATTTATTCATTTTTTACTTTATGTAATTAATCTATGTGATCTTATGTTCTTTGAAACAATTTTGTAATGGTTTTCTAGCCTTTGGTGATATGTATTCAGAAATTTATGTTGAAATATGAAATTTAGTTTCTATTAATAATCTATGAGAAAGTATGAATAATTAATGTTTATTATATATAATTTATTATTATAATACTGAGGAGGTCATTGCAAAATTTAATGGATTCATTCACTAGCATGTATTGTGTTTTTTCTACATAGTCTTTTCTTATTGGTTGAGGATGTCTAGCATTAAATTTAACAAAATTCAACCCTAGTCAAGATCATCTAAGCCATATGTTATGCCAACTCCAAGATCAGAGTCCAAAATTAAGATCGGCCAGTTGTGGGTACCATGCTCATTCAAATGAGAAATAATGACAACTTGACTAATATCAGTCTTTTTCTTTCACCAAATGGGTCAATAAATACATCAATGACAGTGCCAAGATAATTAATTTGCATTGTCAGAGAAATTGGGCAATTTATGAGCTACTTGGTGTGAGCGTGATGAGATAGGGTTTGTAGACCACAAACAAGTGCCTTTTTCTGGTTAGAATTTTAAAGTTGTTTTATATTCTCATTCCTTTTTCATATTTGTCTTGGATTGGTTTCTATGTAAGCGGAGCCTCATAAGTGTAGAATCCTAAAACCCTTTGGTAGTCCAAAAATCTAATTCATAAAAAATAAGACATTGAGTCAAACAAGTTCTCAACCTTCCACATCAAAAAGACCCCTAGAAGATTCACTTGCACAATTGCCTAGGTATTCTAGGATACTTCTTCATGTTCACAGCTAAGGAGGACGAAAATATAGATTACTCAATAGTGCAAGAGATTGTAGCGATGATGACATCTCTTTGATGGGGTGGTTATTATTCGAGCACTGGTATAAGAAGAGGCAATCAAACACTCCTTTGAACAATGTATGATTGATAGAATTGAATAACTTGGTGATCCCCAATGTATGTGTGGATTTTCACTTCATTAAGGTAGTTTCAAAGCATTATGATGAGAAAATTATAATAGTTAGGTCGCAAGAGGTGGAGAGATGATAAGCATCACTAAGGACTATATTTCAAAAGTCTTTGACCTAAATGTGGTAGTTGACAAATCTAAAATATTTAAGTCCTTTAATGATAAATAATATACAAAACAAATGGTAAGTGGTGATCAAATAAAATGGGGCAGTTTGCTGCCGCTACCGCTTCGCATTCAACGAGAATTTCTAATTTTCCCAGGCCTTCATTGTCTGCTCTGCACACTACCTTTATGGTTGATTTGGGTGCCTCTAGGTTGGGGGCTTTGGTGGGGGTTGGGTCCTCATTGGTTGTGCCCTCTACAAAGGATGGTAGTTTTGTTAGGATTAAGTAATACTGAGAGGGGGGTGAATCAGTATTACGACACTTTAAACATGAACTTAATAGATTCCAACTTAACCAAATAAATACTGAAATGAAAAGAACATAAACACACAACACATAACTCATAACACAATGAATTATTTTTGAGGAAACCCTGGCCAAGGGAAAACCCTGGTGCGGATGGTACTCACAAATATGCACTAAAAGTATTATCTCCCTTTTAGGAGACCTAGCCCTGTTAGGAGCTGAATATTACATTAGCACATTTCCTTGTTAGAGGAATACACAACCTTGTTAAAAGTATACTGATTACACTTCACATACAATCAGAAATATGATTCTGTTACAATTCTTTATCAATAATGAACAATAAAAGCATCTACTATGCTTAGGTAGTTCTAGTTGTAGCTCGCGTCACCATCTGTCTAATTCTGACATCACAATGCATCCATGCATCACATCCACATAATCTCATTCACCACACACTTCGCTTCTCAAAATCTCTTCATATTTATATCTTATTACATTACCCATTTGGCTTCCAATTACATCACAAAATAGAATTAATACTTATACAAAAAGTAATTACCAAGTCAGTGACCATACACTATCAAAACATAGGTAATCCACAATCCAAATCCAACATAGCACGTTTGGAATTTGCATTATATCTCCTCAATAATTGTGATTTTTCATCTACCATGTATTTTTGAGGGTGACTTTAACCTTCTTTGGGCAGTGAGCCCACTGTTACTCTTGACTCCTATCAGGGTATGTCCTTTAACAGGAACTGTGTACTGTAATGTTGTAATAAGCTCCTAACAGGGATAAATCTTTTAACAGGGATACTATACTCTTATTATATCATTTATGGGTGCTAATTCCCATTGGGTTTTTCCTTTAACAAGGTTTCCTCGACAACAAAGGATTGTGTTATTGTGTTGGCATTTACTGTGTTATTATTTGATATGAATTTTTTGTTTATAAAGTTTAATGTTTAATAATCTGTCTCACAACTGGTTCACCCCCCCTCTCAGTTATGTTGGTGGACTGTTATTCCTAACACAGGGAAGTGATCCAACCAATTACTTAATACTCGAAAGCTAACCCTCTTTGTGGTTTTTTCATTCTTGGGTTTCTACAAAAAAAACTGGTGTTATGTGTTGTTGTGTTAGTTGCTTTCAGTTCTTTCATTTTCAGAAAATTTAAAATATATTATGTGGTCAAGTACTTAAATGTTTTAAATTAGTCAAGGGTATACTAATTCACCCCTCCCCTCTCAGTATACCAAATGTTCAATAAAGACCCCTTCTAAGAGGTAGTTTATTCCATTGGAAATGTAAAGGTTGTGATAAAGAAAGGAATAGTTCATATTCTCGGGTGGTAGGCCATTTATGTGGATTCCCATGAAGAGGTTTCATGAAATTCCCTATAAACAAAATGCATTCTATACCAAATGAAATAGTATTAGAATATATCGTGGAGCATGAAGCAACACAAGAAAGATAAGCACTTAGACAAAACACAATGACGAGCACTAAAAAAAATCAAAGGGAATGCAACCTTCCTCTACAAATATTGTGATAGAAAACAACCCCTTTCATACTACCATAGTTAGGCCTGAAAATGAAACTCAAGCACCCACTACATGCAAAAGAAGTGACCATTGGAAACTTCATTTCAAAATTAGAGTTGGGACATTGTCAAAATTAATGTAGCAAGATGCTTATATGAAAATGAGAGGCCTTTATATGTTCTCCAAGAGGGATGTCTACCACAACCCTCTTACTTGGTGTCATGTACCTACTTTCTCCATCCTGCCTCATCTCTTGGAAAATACATACCATCTTGTGGACTTGGGAGGAGGTCTAAGTGGGTTCCTCGACTCTTCTACGTAAAAGTCCACTGATCCCAGGATCCATAAAGATAAACTCTAAGATGGCCTACTTATCCCTCATAAACCCATTTTTCTTACACCTTAGGCGTTAGCCTTCAAGATGGGTTTCAAACAATCAAACATTTCTCACATATATGTCATCATAGGCAATATATTAATCAACATGGATACTGGTATATGACAATCAACATATATTATATAGACTTAGCATTATTCATTATATATATACACAACAAGTGTTTCTCAAATAATCATGATGGACAGGGATGTTAACATAATAAATATACCAATTAGTATTTGTTTTTTTGTAACTCGATTGCTGGAACTGGTATTGATTTCCTCTTTTATTACTACTCATTGTTGTTCGAACAATCCCTTTTTGTTATGTGATCAGATTTCTGCTTGTGTGATATCCTATTATTTTATTCCTGATGAAGCGTTTTGATTAATACTTGATTCCCAATTAATGTTTGATGGATGATTTAATGCTTTCCTTTTTTTGATGATTTGATATATTAATGAATGATGATTGAGTGAGTTCTAATTTGATGTATTGTTAAGTGATGAAAAATAAGTGATCCTTGAATTCTTTAAATAATCTCTTCTTTATATATTATAGGAAAAAGGGTAACAACCTAGTAACAAATGGAAAGAAACCTTCAACACCACATCACATAGAACTTATAACTTCATGCACATAAGGACCAATATTGAAAGCAACAAGACAAGACTTATGCACAAGAACAGTGTGATGCTTCAACCAAGAAACCTTGTAAGGGTTTAATTTTGGAATGCATACAACCTACAATTATATGTCCATTTATATACTTTCCAAATTTTTAGTAGATCCACTAGATCTATGGTCACCTTGCACACTTAGTTTTTACATTAATAATTTCATTTGAATACACTTTTTCTATGCTAATTTTTAAGGTTTCTTCTTCCCAATATATCAAGCTTTTGTAGCATCAAGTTCACTATTGTCTATGCTTTAGTTTCTTCTATTAAAATTTCTTCTTTTGGGGTTATGTTTGAAGACATGTTTTTGTTCCAATAATTTTTTAATGTTTGTTTGTTCCCAATATATCAAGGTTTTTTGTAGCATCAAGTTCACTGATGTCTATGCTTTAGCTTCTATCAAAAGTTCTTCTTCTACAGTTTTGTTTGAAGACATTTTTTCTGTTCCAATCAATTTTCAAGATTTCTTTGTTCTCAATATATCAAGGCTCTTGGTAGCATCAAATCTACTAATGTTCATACTTTATATTCTTCTATCAAAATTTCTTCTTGTGGACTTTTGTTTAAATACATTTTTTCTATTCTAATCAATTTTAAAGGTTTCTTTGTTCCCAAGATATCAAGTTTCTTTGTACCATAAAGTTCACTATTGTCTATGCTTCAATTGCTTCTACCAAAAGGTCTTCTTATGGGGTCACAAGTTCCCTTTGGGGGCTTTTGGGGTTTTGAGGGTTGTCTATAGTCTAATATACTTCATTACAAAAGAAACACCTCAAGGGATTTCAATTTGAAAAAATATGTCATTCTTTTTCTCTACCTTCATAGGCTCCCCATCCTCAAAAATCTTCACATTCTTTCCTTCTTCAAGCTCTTCACTGATGGAACATTTTGGGAAACTAATAATCCTTAAAGGATCATAAGTTGTCATTAGTATACAAGGAAACAGTTTTTGAACTATCGGTTACATGATCACCGAGTGACATCATTCAGTCAAGCGCAGAGGTCATTGATTCTGTCAAGCATAGAGGTCACCAAAATAGTCTTAGCACAGTGATCACCAAATTCAGTGAACACCGATAGAACTATCACCGACAGACAGTTCAAAGAGTGAACCAAGAGCACAGTCTACAGAGTAACCCGAGCACCAGTCTACTGAGAGACAGTTTTGTTCTTGGGAAAAGTGGATCTGAGATTCACGTAAGCTAAAACACTTTAGTTTTAAATTATCTTTATGCTTAGTTGGAAAACCATTTTTTGAGGATCAAGAAAATCATAAGTAATAGTTTCAATCAGTCTAACTAGTTGTAAACATGCAAACTAGGAGATCAAGGTCAAGTTGTAAACCTTTGATCATAGAGTTTTGCTTGTAAAGTGTGAAACCTAATTAGGTCAAATCCGTTGTATATATAGATGTATAATCAATAAATAAAATGATAATTGTAGCCGGAGAATACATCTATTGATCAGACAGAGAGTTTCATGCAGAAGGATACAAAAGGAAGAATTCAGTTATGAAGAACTAGATTCAAGGCTACCAAGCAAAACATAGGTATTATTCATCACAATAAGGTGATACATAATTTTGTGAACTTAAAGGATATGTATTCAACAATTCAATATTACAAGGTATCAGGTCATAAGTATTTTTTTCTACTCTCTAAAAATTGTAGCAAATAGAAGAAATCCTTCAAGAAGGTGGACTTAACAGTCTTATTGTAAATCTCTTAACCGAGTGCACACATACATTGTGTTGTGAAAATATCTTAACCAAGTAGACTTCACAAGTCTAACATGTTACTCCTAACAAGGTAAGATCATCAGAAGTGATCAAACTTGTAGCCTTAACTAGAACCTTCCATTCTACAGATAGTGAAGCTTTGTGGGTTTCATCCCTACCACAGTTTTTACCTTCTAACATGGGTTTTCTGTGTTACCAATTCTTGTGTTATGTGTAACTAAGTTTCATGAATGTTTCTATGATTTTTTACATGCACTTACATTTATGTTATGATATTACATGCATAAGGTAGAAAATCAACAATTGTCGGTAATGCAAGAAAAGATTAGTAAGGTTTAATTGGTAAAAGTTTTAAGGGTGTTGATTCACCCCTCCCCTCTCAGTACACACCATTCCATTATTACAACAACTGGTATCAGAGCTAGATCTCTTATTTGAAAAATTTTAAATCACTTGAGAGAAAATATCATTCAATGGAAAGGTATAATCTTGATAAGAATATTGAGAATCAGAAGTTGGAGATACAGATTTTATTTGAGCAATACAAAGAAGCAAGAAACAAGATGAAATAATTATTGGCTAAAAGAAAAGTCATGGCATCTCGCTACAATGAAAAAAACTATCATGAAGAAGAGATACTTGATTTATTGATTCATCAGGATCTGCATCTGGTAATAGATTTGACACATCTGAAGGAATCATTACAAGTCTAAATGAAATCAATCAAAATTTGACTGAACAAGTGAAGGTACTACAAATCGGTCAAGAGACACAGATGGTAAGAATGATTGATGTTATGAATAATGCAAGACAAGATGAAAAAGAAAGAACATTAGCTATTGATGACAGGAGGAAGGTCACTGAGAAGTTGCAAGAGAAAGAATTTGAGATACAGAGACTAACTGAACATCACCATGAGATCACCAATCAAATAGTTTTTATGAGTCATGAGGCCAACCGAGTGCACATGGAACTTAATGGGAAATTGGAAGCTATTGGTGAACTAAGAGAAGAAAATGAGAAACTGAAGCATGAAGGAAGGATTCAACAACAATATATTGATATGATCAAGAAAGCTGAAGAAAGTACAAAAAGAATGGATGATTTTCTGAATGGACAAAGAAGACTCAATAACAATACCAATTTAGGGTATACCAAGCATGGAGAATCATCAAACCAATCTGATCAAAGGAATGTCTAAAAAAATCCAAGAGCAAAGAAGCAGTCATGCAATCACTATGGAAAACTAGGCCACACATCAAATGTTTGTAGGAGCAAAGCTAAAGGTATTCCTAAATCTACTTCTAAATTCATAGGTAATTGTTATAACTGTAACAAGCATGGACACAAAGCACATGAATGTAGATCTAAGGTGAAAAAACCAAATAAGGAATCCTACATGGAAAAATATTTTTCTACCTACAAAATGCATGGCCACACATCTCATGAATGCTGGAAAAAGAAAAAGCAAGTATGGAAACCAAAAGAGAAAGAAAATGCTTATAAACCAAGAAAAGTCGGTAACTCATATGTTTGGGATTATAACACATGGGTAAATTGCACAACATGTGGTAGATATGGACACATAGCTGCAAACTGCATAAGGAAATGGATACAAAGATCAAGGAACTAGACTAACTCCAGAATGGCATGCTTACATTGTCATAAGGTCAGTCACCTAAGCAAGGACTGTAGAGACCGAGTGAGAAAGTCAAGCACTTTTGTAAATGGAAACACTATTGAAGATATCAGGAGAATAAGAAATCAAATGTGGAGGAAAGCTTCAATCAAAGATGATGCTGGACCAAGCACCATAGTAGGTGAAACCTCATCCAATGGATATGGTGATTTCACCACCCCCACCTAAGAAAAACAAGTATGGAACTGCACTCTACAAAATTATATTTTACATCAGTTCCAATATTCATTGATAATATGCCAAATTATCATGAATGGAGATGCACTCTGGTATTACTTGTTATGATTTTGTGAATCCAATCTCGTTGGTCAATATAAACTAAGCATCGTCGGTAACATGTGAAAGACAATCAAGTCTTCACTATATACCGAGCACCGTTGGTGAACATGTGAAAAGTACAACTAAGCTTTTGCTTACCCCAAGCATTGTAGGGTGATACCACAATAGTGGGTTACACTTTTTTGGAGGAAGAAATTCTTCACAAAATCCGTGAGGTGGGAAATTTAGTCAGTTACTTTCGATAGAAAGTACCCGATTATTTTGATCGAAACATTCTTAGTTTCGATCGAAACTACCTTTTTTGCCTAGTTTCAATCGAAACTAACTTAGTTTCTATCGAAACTAAGATAGTTTTGATCGAAACTAAGATAGTTTCGATCGAAACTAAGATAGTTTTGATCGAAACTAACTAGTTAAGATTTTGGTGGGTTTCAAACCATGTCGACATTAAACTAAGAAATTAATTTTGATAGAAAGTACTTTCTATCGAAACTAATTAGTTTTGATCGAAAGTACTTTCTATCGAAAGTCTCTGAATAGAGGCCATTTCCAAAGGCTAACAAAAATATGCAGTTTTGATGGCTTCGGGGCTCAAGCGTGGGGCTCAAATGGAAGAATAGGGAGGTGTCATTTTTCATCACACAAGTACTCTGAAAGAGCTTTCTAACGAATATATATTTGACAATTTTTTATTTAATTAGGTCTATGTTTATTGGCGTGCATCGAATGTAGGTTTTTTATCGAATATAAACCTCCAAGTTTGATGTTCAATGAAAAATAGTAGAAAAGAGAAACAAAATTTGAAAAATAACAGTGCCCTCCAGCTTCGAGTCTTCTTTCTATCAAAAAAAATAAATTTGAATTTCGATAAATACACAAGAAGTTATCAGCTACGTAGTCAAGGTATGTCAAAATTACGGTTGACTCTACTTCAAACGTTCATAAAATATGCAATAATCATGATAATATCATCAAACCAATTGCATGCCCTCTGTATGGATGTTACAAAACCAAATTCAAAAGAAGTGCATTGATATTTATTTTAGAAAAAAAGTTATGTTGTACGAAGTCATTGTACCTTTTTGAAAATGACATTTTCAGCAACATAGCAGTTTTAGTGGGAGAAAAAAAAACCATTAAAATCAATTCAAAAAAATAAAATAAAATATATTTAGAATCTAGACAGAAAATCCTAAAAGACTCTAGTTTACTTCATCTTCCGATTTCAAATAGTTTAACGACAATATGCATCTGAATGTGAAAGTTTTTCTCAAAATGTAGACTTCAATGTCTGTTTAGGCAAAAAACTGTAACCCACTATTGTGGTATCACCCTGTATACTAACTTAGGATGAAGAATTTTGTATGATACCAAAGCATCTTTGTTTCATCAACTAAGTGGTAGCTAAAGCATTAAATACACCACTTAGGTTATTTTCTATAAATAGGGCAACAAAGAGCTCATTCATTCACCAAGCAAAAAAGTGAAAATAGCATAGCGAAGACAAGTGACTAAGAGCGACAAGATTGTAGAATGATTCATAGGATATTCAAAGGCTACTCTGACAGATTTCAACCATCCATGACAAAGATCAAGTGAGTATCTAGACTCACTGAGAAAACTATTTATTTACAAGAATCCCTAAATATTTCACAAACAATGGAAACTACCTCGCGAGTCTCAAAGCTCAAGAACACAAAGGACAAGAAGATCAACCTGATTAAGAACACAACTTGTGAGGAGCCTAACTATAAGTTTTTCCCTGAGGTTGTTGCTTAATCTGAAAATAAGGGAGTGTTTTCAAGTATCCTTCCTAGGGTTTTGTTGGTTGAAGATATCCACGCATACATCCACTACAAGGTTTCAGAGAT
This sequence comes from Thuja plicata, assembly GCA_018584345.1. Classification (NCBI taxonomy): domain Eukaryota; kingdom Viridiplantae; phylum Streptophyta; class Pinopsida; order Cupressales; family Cupressaceae; genus Thuja; species Thuja plicata. The sequence continues at coordinate 4,887,576 of MU226400.1, read as the reverse complement.
CGGAGATCTTGAGATTGAAGAAGCTTACCAAAAGCTATGTAATGATGGAAACCTGAAAGATGAACACAAGCACATTGAGGTGAAAGGGTTAACCAATGCCCTATTATTCCTGAGAGAGTTCAAGACCGAATTGATATGCATTGTACTTAGCCAGGTACATGATAGAAAAATGTGGTTGGATGAACCAAAATTGATCATAAAGGATGTGATTCACGATGTAACTGGTTATCTAATAATCGACAAGGCTAAAGCCCTAAAGAATCCTTCATGCCCCGAAATTGAAAAAATAATTGGAGCCAAATGAGATGGAAGAGGGTTGAAACTCAATACAATCACCAACCCTGAGATGAAATTTGGTGAATGTGTGATTGGGTACAAAATATTCTAAGCTAGCAGAACGAACAACATAGCATGTGGAGCAGTTGACACTTCTTATAAGATTGTTAAGAAGGGACTTCAACTGGACTTATCCGAGCTGCTATTGAAGCAACTAGAAGAAAACATGAGTACAATTAGATCAGCCAGATCTAATTCATGTAAGTTTGGTTCACTCCTTATGTGCACATTCTTCTATTTTTAGAATTTCTTCCCTTATGTCGGTAATGTCACTTGGGACACAAGCCGATAAATAACTGCATAGATTAGTGAATTTATTAAGTCACTAGGGGATAACTTCACATCTATAATGGATGCATACTTCACCATTTTCATGGATAGAATGCAGAAGAGAATGAGAATCCCTGCACAACTTTTTGAACAATACAAATATGACATATGTTTCATAGAGGACACCGATACAACACTTATCAAACCAGCTATACCAAGAATAGCATGGTTACCACCATTGGACTATGAGATCAACATTAATCAGAATACAAAGGCTATTGAAGCCTTACTGAATGAACCAGTGGACAAATCATTGAGAATATTTAGCACATATGAAGAAGCCAAGTCTAGAATCAAGACAAGATTAGTAGTGAAGAAGATAGATCGAAAGAAAACAAAAATAATAAATACTTTTCAAAAGAAACTTTCGGTAAATGATGAAGAAATGGAACAAGATATCACCGAGGGATAGACACCCATCGGTGAAGGAAAAAAGTTAAGTGAGTCCAAGTCTACTGAATCAGATGCACCACCAGTCAAGAAAACAAGAACTACTGAAGTGACAGATGCATCAAGAACCAGGAGTAAGACTACAAAAGAGGCAGACTCACCACTAGTAAAGAAAGGTAATGTGAGGACTTATCAAAAAAGAAAGCCTCAAATCGGGCAATCAACAACGAGGCAAAGAAGGAGATATATAAGAGGAAATGAAGACAAGGATGATACTCCCAGGTATGAAAGAGAACAAGGGATCGAAGTAGAAAAGGCCAAGATACCTAAGACAATTGATGAATTTGTTGAGTCAATCATCAACACAGACAACTTATCACATCACAAGATTAGACAATGGCTAACCTTGTCTCCCGAGAATCAGAATAAGATAGAAGAGGCACTAGTAAATTTTAGCCCTATTTTCGATGATGATTTGTCACAATGTAGACAACAATTGGTCTATAAAACAACGACTACTATTGTCGGTCTTTTTTGCCTCGATTTTACATCACACTAAACCTTCGTCAGTATTTTGACACCAATAGTGGATTTATCGACGGAAGATGCGTTGAAATGTTTGGTCCAGCCTGGACCTTGCTTTCCACCGAGGTGACCAACATTAGTTTAAATGTCGACAAACTCTGCTCGATGAAGGTGTCGAGACTATGGCATCGGCGTTGAAAAGCTAAGTGTCGTGTGTCAAAATTGCAATGCACAATGGTTGATCATGTTGTTGATTGTATAGCATCGACGTCGATATGCTTAGTGTTATGTGTTGAAAGTGCGATGAACAATGGTTGATCATGTTGTCGATTGTATAACATCGATGTCGATATGCTAAGTGCCTTGTGTCAAAATTTCGACAGCCTGTGCCATTTTAAATTTTTTTTTTATATATATTATCGTATAAAATATGTATAAATATATATATAAAATATGTATAGACTCTTGCTATTGGGATTAGTATTCACCTTTTGCATTTATAACCACACAACATTCATATTGCCAGAGGAGAAATGGCCAGGTTCATTTAGGTGTAATGGGCATCTTATCCCAATGTAGTGATTCTTGTTTAATGTGTATGTGACATGCTTCGTATCCTTCTGAGATTTTCTTAGTGCGCATATCCTTTCTGGGTCAGCATGACCACTCATGGTAATCTGTTGTGTGGTTGGATCCATTATAGATCCAATATACAAGTTTTATAGATCAACGATTTGCCCTTCGTATCACTAATTCGAGAATGTTCAATGACTGAATAAGGTTCGCAGGTTCATCAATCAATTATTGAATGACTGGAATTATTAAAAAATGTTCAGATACATATAATATTTTCCATTATTAAGACTTATGATACATATACATATAATGTTGTTCAATTATTTAATAAGGGTTACA
>MU226400.1:4859673-4871963 GCA_018584345.1 Thuja plicata | reverse complement strand
GGTTTCAATAAACAAGTATTTTCTAATAATGTAAATTACGGTTGTAGGAAAGAAATTCCAAGTATGCGCAAAACAGGATTGAAGTTGTTTGAATCTTCATGCGTACCTGTATGTGAAGAAATGTATCGTATTCAAATTTCATCTCAGCTCAAAATGATAACAACATTGTCGACATTTGCTGGTGTGAGAGCTATAGGATCTCATAGGAAGTTAAAAAAAAGCTACTTTAGGGAAATACTTGCAGCTAAGAGATTTCAAAACAAAAATTAAATGTGGGAAATGCCTCCAGCTAAGTGCCCTTACCTGTTGTGTGAAATCATAGCACACAAACCCGCCTCCTCCCGCCAAAAGCAGTTCGGCACACGAAATCGCAGCAAATGAAAATTGTGTTTAACACTTTTCTTTTTCTTTTTTTCTATATAATCCCGTGTTTGTCGATATTTTGACATTTCTTCTTAAACTTAATAGATGTTGATATTTTTACATTTTTGGGAGCATAAACCAAAAAAAAAGAGTTTCACAAGCCAAATTGGCCTGCCGTCAAAAATTTTGGTCGAAAATATAGGCCTAATGTACTAGTGAGGCCATAATTAAGGAAATGAATGCATAAAAGTATGTACCTATACAATTCAACAAGAATATTCCACAAGATCCCAATGACAAAATATCAACAGTTGAACAAATTGATTCAACAATGAAGGAGCATGCAAAGAAATTTTCTGCAAAATTGAGAGTATACAAAGTACCACAGGATAGATTAGAAGACATTGACAAAGAAAGCAATGAGATTTGGAATGAAATATTCAATCAACCCAAGTAGGTACTAGATCTAACCAAGACACCTCACATTGAGGAGAAGGAGGCCACACCAAACCCTGAGCACATTTTCATCAATGACATCGAGGATGTCAATCCAATTGATTTGACAATAGAGGCAAGGAAGGCCATGGATGATATAGCTCAAATATTAAAATCATTAGGGGAAACACCAGATATCACAAAAAATATATAACTCATTGATTTTGATCATGATCCCAATAATGATGAAAATGTAACTATTTCCACCAAGCAAACAAAAGAATAGGAGACAATGGATGTTACACAGGAAAATGTACCAGGTCACATACCTTTATTGATACAAGCTATCAATATAATCACTGAAGAAAAGGAGAAAACACTTGAGCCTGATACAAACATACCTGAGGAAAAAGGTGAAGAACACGGGGAGTAGAAAGATACAAGTGGATTGGAAGAACCAAGTGATTCCATTGTCAAGGACACCGAAGAGGTAAACAAGGCTATAGACAAAGACAAGGTTGAAGTAGAGATGTCTACTACTAACCAACAGGTTAATATCGAGAAGCATACAAAAGGCACCACACCTCCCAGGAAATCACCAAAATAAAAAGAGACAGAGAAGGATCTTGCTACAATCCTTCATTCCCCTACTTCTAGTATTCTTCCAAAGAAGAAGAGTAAAGCACCGATCACACTTGATGAAATAATAGATATACCCAACTGTGATCCAAGAACACTAGATCTCGAGTCACTGACCAAGTATGGAGAACTATGCAAAAGAAAGGCAATACAAGACAAGATCAAGAAGGAGCAAAAAGTTCACAAGTCCAGGATACTACAAAGGAAATCCTATTATAGATAGTTCCTAACACAGAGATTAATCAAAATGCACCCATTCTTGATCAACTAGCAGTTCTGACCGAGGACATAACATCAGAGAATGTAGAAGCCAACAAGGTCATTGAGGAACATGCAGAAGAGAAGTGTCACTACAAGCTCATAAAGAAGATCAGCCAAGAAGTGGCAGAAAACAAGGTAAAACTTTTTGAGCTAGTAACTACATTAGAGCCAATAATATCAGAAGTAGTTAACTTAGTTCAAAAGTTGTGCACACTAGAGCATTTCACTACCGAGCATAGTGAAAATATAGATAAAATAAATGAAGATCTTAAAGCTAGTGCACAAAGTCTCACAACCAAGGAAAATGCATTCCAATCGCATTATGAGAAGATTGTAGAATCAAAATGGTTGAGACTTGAGATACAAAAGACTGAAATCAAAATCAGAGATGAGGTAACTGAGCTCCAAGCTATGTTACTAGTGAATCTCACATTGTTGTTGAAACACATGACTTTGGCAAAGACATTAATTTCCACCCTAGAGATGTTAGTCACCGAGAGTATCTATGACATGCACACCAAAATCACTTTGGAGCACATGACTCTTGAGAACCTCAAAGACAAATGGGAGAAGCAGATGGAAGACATTCAAAAATCTCATGCCCACATATTTGACAAGATGTAAGTACTACACCTTTGTCATTATTTTCAAAAAAAGGGGGAAAATATATGTATACATTAAAAAGGGGGAAAATGTATTTACCTTACAAAGAAGGATAACATTTCAAAGGCCAAAGAGGGAAATACACAAAGGAGGAAACACGTACATACAGTGTACTAAGGCATGCACATAGGGGGAGTCATTGATAAGGTAAATACTTGGTGTATGTACTGAACATATTAGTTTGTACATATCAGTTTTTTATACTAATGCCAAAGGGGGAGATTGATAATCCTTAAAGGATCATAAGTTGTCATTAGTATACAAGGAAATAATTTTTGAACCATCAGTTACATGATCATCGAGTGACAGCATTCAGTCAAGCATAGAGGTCATCGATTTAGTCAAGCGCAAAGGTCACCAAAATAGTCTTAGTACAGTGATCACCAAAATTAGTGAGCAGTGATAGCACTATCACCAACAAACAGTTCAAAGAGTAAACCGAGAGCACAATTTACAGAGTAACCCGAGCACCAGTCTACCAAGAGACAGTTTTATTCCCGAGAAAAGTGGATCTGAGATACACGTCAGCTAAAGAACTCTAGTTTTAAATTAGCTTTATGATTAGCTAGAAAATTATTTCTTGAGGATCAAGAAAAGAATAAGTAATAGTTTTAATCAGTCTAACTAAATGTAAACATGCAAACTAGGAGATCAAGGTCAAGTTGTAAACCTTCTATCATAGTTTTTCTTGTAAAGTGTGAAACCTAATTAGGTCAAAACCGTTGTATATATAGATGTATAATCATTCAATAACATGATGATTGAAGCTAGAGAAGACACCTATTGATCAGATAGAGATTTTCATGCAGAAGGACACAAAAGGAAGAATTCAGTTATGAAGAACTATTTTCAAGGCTATCGAGAAGAACATAGGTATTATTCATCACAATAAGGTGATACATAATTTTGTGAACTTAAAGGATATGTATTTAGAAATTCAAGATTGAAAGTTATCAAGTCATAAGTATTTTTGTCTACTCTCTAACAATTGTAGAAAATAGAAGAAATCCTTCAAGAAGGTGGACTTAACAGTCTTATTGTAAATCTCTTAATCAAGTGCACACATACATCGTGTTGTTAAAATCTCTTAACCGAGTAGACTTAACAAGTCTAACATGTTAGTCCTAATAGGGTAAGATCATCAGAAGTGATCACACTAGTAGCCTTAACCGACACCTTCCATTCTACAACTAGTGAAGCTTTGTGGGTTTCATCCCCACCACCATTTTTACCTTCTAACAGGGGTTTTCTACATTACCAATTCTTGTGTTTTGTGTATCTAAGTTTCATGAATGTTTCTATGATTTTTTACATGCACTTACATTTATGTTATGATATTACATACATAAGGTAGAAAAGCAACAATGGTCGGTAATGTAAGAAAAGATTACTAAGGTTTAATTGGTAAAATTTTTAAGGGTACTGATTCACCCCTCCCCTCTCAGTACACACCATTCCATTATTCCAAAAGAAACTTCACCAACAAAAGTTTTGTTGGAATTGCTGGAATGATGTACTGAGAGGGGAGGGGTGAATCAGTACCTCTAAAACTTTTGTATAGTTAGCCCATTAACCTTTGTGTTATCAGATTTGTATATTCACCTATCTATCTGTTCATCTTTCTTTATGTATGTGAAATCATAACATAATTTCTTTACATGTGTAAAAATTCAAGAAACATACATGAAAGTAAATAACACATAACACAAGATATGATATCGCAGAAAACTCCTGTTAGGAAGTAAAACCTGCGGTGGGGATGTCACCCACAAAAATTCACTATCTGTAGATAAGAAGGGAGCTGGTTAAGGCTTATAATTTGATCACTTCTGATGATCTAACCTGTTAGGAGTATTAGAGTGGAGACCTGTTAGGATCTACTTTGTTTGAAGCTTTAGCAATACCGTTAAGTGTGCACTCTGTTAAGAGATTTGTCAAGAACTGTTAAGTCCACCTTCTACTAAAGGATTTTTGATGTGATGCACTTGTTAGAATGCAACTACATTATAAATGTTGATCTGACAGTATTTGCAATCTCTAAATGCTGATAACAGATCCTATAAAGCTTATAATGTATATGTAATCACCTTGAGTGATTGAATGATACCTTGTCTCTGCTTGTCCATAGTCTTATCTGTGTTCTTGAGAACTGATATGATCTATTTCTGAACTTTGCATGAATTCACTTCTGCTGCTTAGATGCTCTTTGTGGCTACAATCATTTTTATACTCTTATATTACAAATGATTGAACATCTATATATACTAGTTTTTAGGTCCTTTCTTGATTCACGCTTTTCAAGTTAACTCTAGATCCAAGGTTTACAACTTGACCTTGATCTTTAGTTAGTTATGTTTTAGATCCATTAGGATGCTTTAAAAAAATTACAATATACTTGCTTGACCCTCAAGTCATGATTTAAAACAAATTAAAACTCTATAAATATAATTAAAATGTTTTATTTGACGTGGAAAGTCAGATCCACTATTTGCGGATTCTGTAACTGACTGTTGGTTCTGATACTCGCGCTGCTCTATCAATCTGTCAGGTTTCTTTCATTCTTTTCTCTGTTGGGATTCTACTCCGTCGATGTCCCTATATTGAACTGTTCGTTGGTTTCCATGCCTTTTCTTCTCTGTCGGTGATGTTCATAAAACTGTACCGTCAGTGATTTCCTTTATGCTTTTTCATCGGTTCAACACTTGTCAGTGTTTGTTGGGTAATTTTACACTTAGCATTTTCATGAAAAGCATTGTCATCTCGTCAGGTAAGGCAGTATGCTATCTATCAAGTATGCCTATACCAATGATTTCTGCTATGTTTTTCTTTTGCAATATTAATGGCAAAACTTAATGTCATCAATCTCCCTCTTTTACATTAGTATCAAAAATTGATATCTACAACATACTTAATGTATAAGTATGTACACCTATGTATACTCCTTTGTTTTATTTCTTTATTCATTAAATGACCCCCCTATGCATATGCTGGTAAGTGTAAGTGTATATACATATAATTTCCTTCCCCTTTTTTTGTTTCCCTTTTTTTGAGATATATGATATAATGTACATATGATATACATGTCCCTTTCCTCTTTCTGCTAATGTAGTATATTGTACATATGCACATGCTTTCATTCCTCCTTTTTTGATAATAAAGGCAAAGGTACTTACAACTTTTAAAAAATGTGGGAGTGTGAGGCTTTGATTTCCTCCATCATCTTCTCCCGTTTCTCCTTCAAATTTTCTAGAGCCATGTGCTCGAGTGATATCCTCACATGCATATCATAGATGTTTTCTACCACAGACATCTCCGGGGTTGAGATCAGATTCCTTGCATCTGTAATGTGTTGTTGCAAAATAGTGAGGTTTTCCAATATGTGAGCCTGCAGCTCGGTAACCTCATTCCTAAATTGTGCCTTTGCATCCCATATTTCTTGTCTTAACCTATTTAAATCTATGATCTTGTCATGATGCAACTTTATTGCATTTGCATCAGAGGTTAAACTTTGTGCACTTGTTGTCAGATCTGAATCTAATTTGGACAGTTTTTCACCATTCTCTTTTGTGAAATTGTCAAGTGTGCACATTTTTTGAACTAAGGTAATAGCTTCTACAATCATTGGTTCTAATTGACTTGCTAATTCAGAAAGATTTACCTTTTTCTGTCACTTCTTGGCTTATCTTCTCAACTAGTTTGTGTTTATACTTCTTCTCTTCCTGTTCTTCCACTGCCTTCTTTGTATCTACACTTTGAGTGGTGATGGTATAGGTAAGAACTGCAATTTTTTCCATGACTGATATGTCATTTTCAACTTTTACCTCAGGAAAAAGTTGATGTAGTATATCCCTAGCTTTGTCAAGTGTTTGGGCTTCCCTATGTGCTTTTCTCATTTTCTCGTGTAGGGATTTTCTTTGACACATCACTCCAAACTTTTGCAGTGTTTCAACATCTAAATTTGATGCATCCCACTTGGGTATTTCGATCACATCATCAAGTGTTACAGCCAAGATATCTTTCTTTATTACTTTCTTCTTCTTCTTCTTCTTCTTTTGTTGAGAGACGGACTGGTGAACTACCAGTTGTAGATCTTGAGATTGGATTGATTTGGTAGGTGAAGGTTGAGAAGATGAAGCTTCTTGTTGCTTCTATTTAGAGTCCACCTGTTGGTTGTGTGAAGACATCTCTTCAGTGGCCTTGGGTGTATCAACAGAATTTTCTTCCTTTTCCTTTATGCTATCATCTTGCTTAACTTCTTCACTCTTTTCATTTTCTTCATCCTTTCTAAATGTTTCATCCTTGTTAGTGTCTTCTCCTTTGTCCTTTTCAATAGACAACTTTTGCTGAGTTTCGGTTGCATCCTTCATCTCTATGTCTATATCCTTTTGTGTGTATTATGCATCTTTAATTTTGTCATTACCCATGTCCTCAGGTATGTTCTCATCTTTCTTAGATTATTTCTCCTAACTAGAGTTAATATCAATAGCTTCTATCAATATTTGCATGTTGGTTGAAGTATTTACCTCTGCAGTGTCAGTAAGTGTGTCCTGTCCATCAGTATCACCTTGTGCAACAGTGACATCTTCATCTTTTTGCACCTTGTCTGGAGGGTCTTTTCCTGTATTGTCATTAATGATATTATCTAACCATATTTCATCATTGACATCCTCATTTATGTTACCTTTTATTGTCAATTCTTCTTTGGTAACCTTTTCTTCATCATTCAAGTCAATGCGAATTGGGCTTGGTGGAGTTTGGATTTCTTCACTTTGTGTTTTGTCAAGAGTAGTGTCAGGCCATACCTCATCTACAACTTCAGTATTCTTGTTGCCTGTTGTATCATTCTCTTCTCTATCCAATTCAACTGATGAATCACCCTGTGCATCTTTAATGATGATGTGTTCTTTCTTCGGGTTAGCTTCCTTAGTGGGCTTTTTGAGTATTTTACACTTCTTAATGCTTTACTGATCTAGCTCAATTAGCTTCCCTTGAAGGAATTTGTATGATCTCATTTTGGGTGAGAACTCCTTTTCATATTTTTTCATCATTTCATCTATCTCTTCCTTCTTTGAATCAGAAGGCATAAGAGTAACAAGTACTCTTTCTCTTATCTTTTTTTCTTTATGAAGTGCAAATGTCCATCTCGCAGACAATCTGTCTGTTAGCTCCTTGGGTACTTCATATTCCTGAATTGAAGTGGAACATAATTGTGTTTGCACATTTTAGCTATTATAGCTTCTTCAATATTATTTTGATCCTCTGCATCAAGTTTCAACCATTTCCTAATATTAGGATCTGAAATAGATTGTGATTCTGAAATGTTTTTACATATTTCATCAATGGTTTTAGGGATCAAGGGTTCTTTCCCTTTTTTTACTTCTAATTCAGCTTCATCCATAGCTGAGTCATCTAGATCTTCTTTTGTTCTGACCAACTTCCTTCTTTTCATTTGTTTCCCCTTTGGTGAGAATGGTTTCTTCTTGTAGTTTCTTACTCTCTCTTTCTTCAATGGTGAAGGAGTTGCTTCCTTTACTGTTTGGCTTCTTCTTCTTGAAGAAACTATTGTCCTTGATTTCTTAGGTGGATGAGGAGGTGGTGAATCTGACCGTGTAGCCTCTAAATCACTCTTTTTTGTAACTTCACTGATGGGTGACTGGCCCTCAGTTTCTTCCTCCTTTCCTTCTGTTTCCTCTTCACCTTCTTTAGTAACTGCCAATTTCTTCATTAAATCCTTTATCATTTTGTTCTTCTTGTTTACAACTTTCTTGACAACAAGATCTAACTTGATTTTTAGTTTGGCTTCTTCATAAGTGCCAAATCTTATTTTCTTGTTGTCCAATGGTTCATTCAATAGTGCCTTGATGCATTTTGTAGCTTGTCCTATTTTGATTTCATAATCCAGTGGTGATAACCAAGATTTTCTAGGTACTACTAGTTTGATATAAGTAAAATCAGTATCTACCATAAAACATATATCATCCTTGTGTTCTTCTATCAAACTCTCTGATATCCTTTTTCTTTCTTGCATCTTTTCCTTAAATTCTTTGAAATATTCATTCATTAAGATATCAAAATCTGTACCTAATGATTCTATGTTGTCACATATCTATATGGTGCCTGGTTTGCTTATGTCTCATACTACTTTGCCTATGGAAGGAAAGTATTCTTCAAATTAAAAGAATATGCACATAATAAGAGAACCAAACTTACAAGTGTTTGTCCTTGATGACCTTATAGTGTTCATGTTCTCCTCAAGTTGATTTAACAATATTTTTGAAAGATCCATTTTCTTTCCTTGTTTGATGATCTTGTAGGCTGTGCTCATAGCAATGCTTGCTAGGTTGTTCATTTTGCTGGCCTAAAAGATTTTATGTTCTACCACACATGCACCAAACTTAAGTTCCTCATCAATGATGGTGTTAACCTTGAAACCTCTGTTATCTGATTTTGCACCTGTTAAATCTTCTACTTCCTTTCTAGATGGGTGCTTGTGAGCTTTTGGCTTGTCGATTGTGGGATATCCAGTAACCGCATGAATAACATCTTTTGTTATTTGTTTAGGCTCACCAAGCCACAATGTCTAGTTATGCATTTTTCTAAGAACTATCTATATCCATTCGGACTTAAAACCCTAGGAAAGTGTAATGCATTTGTCAGACCTTTCATGTCCAGATACTTGTGCTCTTTTTTCAGGTTTCCAGTGTCATCACATAGTGCCTTATAGGACTTATCTGGGTCTAGATCTCCTATTTCTAAGATCTTGCAATGCATATAGGACCTTACGTCCTATACCAACAAAACCCTAGGTGGGATTCTGGAGAATGCTCCAGAATAATCGGGTTGTGATGCAATTTTTGGGTGTAACTTGTATTTAGGTTCAACACAAGTACTATTGCTAATAAGATTAATCATTTTCTTCTTATCCTCTTTCAATTTTGTTGTTCTTGAAGTAGATGCCATCGTATTTTGAAATTTAGGGCTTTTCATAATTTAAACATAGTGCGGTCAGTGATTGTAGGTACTTACTGAATCTATGTGATCGCTCATGAATCTATTGAGTCATGTTTGAATCTTCCTAAGGTCGCACTTCAATTTGTTCTTCAATCGCTCTACTTAGCTCTGCTTCGTTGCTTGAAAATTGTGGGCGCGAAATGAGTTCTTCCGTCGTGCTTTTATAACCTTTTGTTCCCTAAGTTGTCATTAATGCCCAACAAATCATCGGTGTACAAAGACTAAGTTCGTTGGTTGAGGCATAAATAACATCAACGGTGTAGGCGCAAAGTTTTGGGGTAGCTAGCAGCTTTGGTGATTTCACTAATGAATGTCGGTAAGATGGCGAGGACAACCTCTGTCGGCTCAAAGATCACCGATGTCTGTCGGTTACACTTAGCGACTTGGCTTTTGTGTAATGCCCGATACATTTCGGTAAGTAGTGTCAACTTTACTGTGTGTGTTCACTGATGCTTATTGGTACCCATTAACCGATGGAATTGTTTTTCAATAATATTACAAGTAATAATATAGTGCATCTTCAATAATGCTAATTTTGTCAATATGATCAATTTGTAATGGAACCGATGCATAATATAACTTGTCATAATGCAGTTCCATACTTACTTGTGCAACTTAGTTGGGAATAGTGATGCCACCAGATCCATTGGATGGGGTGTCATCATTTGCATTGCTTGTTCAAGCACCTTCAGTGTTTGTATCTTTTCTCCACATCTTGTTTCTCATCTTCTTGATGTCATCAATGGTGTTTCCATTGGGATAAGTGATTGTTTCTTTCAGTTGATCTTTGCAATCTTTTATCACATGTCCAACCTTATGACAATGTAAACATGCCATACCTGGATTGGTCCATCCTCTTGGTCTTCTAGTCCATTTTCTAATATAGTTGGTAGAAATATGACCATACCTTCCACATGTTGTGTAGTTTATCCATGTGTTATAGTCCCAAACATATGAGTTACCGATTCTTGTCAGTTTATAGCCATTGTCAGGTTCTTTTGGTGTATATACTTTCTTGTTCTTTTTCTAGCACTCCTGATGTGTATGTCCATTCATTTTGCAGATAGGATAGTACTTGTCCATGTATGTTTCCTTCTTTGGATTTGTCACCTTGGATCTGCATTCATGTACCTTGTGTCCTTTCTTGTGACATTTATAACAATTACCAATGAAAGTAGATTTCGATTGAGGAATACCTTTCATTTTGTTTCTACAAATGTTTGAGGTGTGGCCTGGTTTTCTAAAGTGATTGCATGATAGATTATTGGTTCTTGGATTTGTGTAAGAATTCCTTTGATCTGATTGATTAGATGATTCTCCATTATTAGTGTACCCTAGACCTGTGTAGTTGTTGACTCTTCTTTGTCCGTCAAGAAAATCATCCATTCTTTTATTGCTATCTTCAGCTTTCTTGATTAATTCATTGTGTTGATTCTGAATTCTAACTTCATGCTTTATCTTTTCATTCTCTTCTCTTAGCTCACCGATGATGTGTATTCTTTCAATGAGTTCAGTATTTAATTTTTTTGCCTCTTGACTCGTAAGAATAATCTGATTGGTAATCTCATGGTGGTGATCAGTAAGTCTTTGAATCTCTTATTCTTTTTCTTTTAGCTTCTATGTGATTTTCCTCCTATCATCAATAACCAATGTTCTCTATGATTCAGCTTTTCTATAATCATTCATGACATCAATCATTTTTACCATCTGAGTCCCTTGACCGATTTGCAGCATCTTGATTTTCTCTATCAAATGTAGATTGACCTCTTGTAGACTTGTGATCTCTTCTACTAATGTGTCTAATTCTTTTCTTGTTGTTGATTCAGTTGAGTTGAAGTAATCTGGGATCTCCTCTTTTTGATAATCTTTTTCATTAAGCCTAGATGCTATAATCTTTCTTTCATCAAGCAACTTTCTCATGCTCACTCTCGCCTCTTTGTACTGCTCATTCTCAATAGTCTTGTCTAGTCTGTACTTTTCCATTGTCTTGATCTTTTCTCTTAAGTCTTTAATCTTTTCAAGAAAGAGACTTAGCTCTTATACCAATTGTTGGAATTACTGGAATGGTGTACTGAGAGGGGAGGGGTGAATCAATACCTCTAAAACTTTTGTATAGTTAGCCCATTAACCTTTGTGTCATCAAATTTGTATATTCACCTATCTATATGTTCGTCTTTCTTTATGTATGTGAAATCATAACATAAGTTTTTTACATGTGTAAACATTCAAGAAACATACATGAAAGTAAATAACACATAACACAAGATATGATATCATAGAAAACTCATCTTAGGAAGTAGAAACTATGGTGGGGATGTCGATCACAAAACTTCACTATCTGCAGATAAGAAAGGAGCCGGTTAAGGCTTACAATTTGATCACTTCTGATGATCTACCCTATTAGGAGTATTAGAGTGGAGACCTATTAGGATCTACTTTGTTTGAAGCTTTAGCAACACCATTAAGTGTGCACTCTATTAAGAGATTTGTCAAGAACTGTTAAGTTCACCTTCTAATAAAGGATTTCTAATGTGATGCACTTGTTAGTGTATGCACCTTAAATTGGTCGCCTAGACTTTGGGCCCCATTTATCATTTTATCAAATTTCCTGAATCAATGCTTTGCAACATTTTCAATTCAAATCAATTTCCTTGATCAAATTGTAATTAATTCAATTATTCCAATATTTCCTAAGGTTTGATCATTTTTATTTAATTAAAAGATTTAATTTCCCTTTTAATTAAATGAAATTCCTCCTATTTAATTAAAAGATTTAATTCCCCTTTTAATTAAATTCCTCTTATTTAATTAAATTTAATTTCCCCTATTTAATTAAATAAAATTCTTCTAATTTATTTAATTGAAAGAAAACCCCTCTTTTAATTAAATAAATAAAAATCCCCACTTAAAGCACTTTA
>MU226400.1:4823799-4850829 GCA_018584345.1 Thuja plicata | reverse complement strand
AGGGCCTCCATTTCAAACCTTTGCACTCCATGACTAGAGAGCTATGGATCGATATTTGAGGCCTCATTCTTGAGCAACCTTGGATGGAATGATTCATAGAAGTGTGACACATTTTCATCACACAGTTAGAATGCAACTACATTATAAATGTTGATCTGATAGTATATGCAATTTGTAATTGCTGATAACTCATTCAATTGAGTGATTGAATGATACATTGTCTATGCTCGTCGGTAGCCTTGTCTGTGTTCTTGAGAACTGATATAACCTATTTCTGAACTTTGCATGAATTCACTTCGGCAGCTTAGATGCTCTTCGTGGCTACAATCATTTTTCTACTCTTACATTACAAATGATTGAACATCTATATATACTATTTTCTAGGTCCATTCTTGATTCATGTTTTTCAAGTTAACTCTAGATCTAAGGTTTACAACTTGACCTTGATCTTTAGTTAGTTATGTTTTAGATCTATTAGGATGCTTTAAAATAATTACAATATACTTGCTTGACCCTCAAGTAATGATTTAAAAAAAATTAAAAATCTATAAATAGAATTACAATATTTTATTTGACGTGGAAAGTCAGGTCCACTATTTGTAGGTTCTGTAACTGACTGTCGGTTCTGATACTCGGGCTACTCTGTCAGTCTGTCAGGTTTCTTTCATTCTTTTCTCTGTCGGGCTTCTGCTCCGTCGGTGTCCCTATATTGAACTGTTTGTCGGGTTTCATGCCTTTTCTGCTCTGTCGGCGATGTTCATAAAACTATACCGTCAGTGATGTTCTTTATGCTTTATCGTCAGTTCAACACTTGTTAGTGTTTGTCAGGTAATTTTATACTTAACATTTTTTCATGACAAGCATTGTCATCTCGTCGGGTAAGGCAGTATGTTTTCTGTCAGGTATTCCTATACCGATGATCTCTGCTATGTTTTTCTTTTGCAATACTAATAGTAAAACTTAATGTCATCAAGGTTTTGGGAAAACGTTTTTCCCTCTTTTTAATTGTTATCACCTCTTTTTTTTCATTTTCCTTTCCACCTACAAGGAAGATTCATATGTCTTATCCACTAAAGGAACCTTCACCAATGTGAGCTCATCCTAAAGCTTGAAACTTTAGGGAATTGACATATGAGGGTGCAACTTGCCCTTAAATCCCTTATATATTTATTTAAATTTGAAAAACCTCATTAATTAACATATTGGGCCGCATCTTTCCCTTTAGCTCCTCTACATCCAATCTATCAATTTATGAATCTTTTCAAATTTGAATATAGAGGAGGCTGAAGGGAAAGATACAACGTAATATATTAAAATTGACATATTGAGATGTGTCTTTCCCATCAGTCGCCTATATATCTATCCAAATTTGAAAATCTTTGTAAATTGCTCAATATTAGCCTGCATTGACAGACTCTTTTCTTTTAGTTTTGAAACTCTTTAAATGTGTTTTTCTTGTAACTGAAAGATGAGAATCAAGCTCTCAGGTGTTTTATCTTAAGTCATAGCCTATTTTTATTTTCAATGTCTTCTTCTCAAACTCTGCACATTTTCCCACCAAAGAGCTACATGCAACTTTAATTTGGATGGTGCAATTTTCACTATTTTGAGATCATCATTATCAATGTCTTCCATTTAGAAATACTTCTCCAACTCCCAAACCTATCCTAGAAATAAATTTGAGTTGAGATCACCTTTAAGGTCTTATATATTGACTTCTAGCTTACCGCCATGTTAGGCGATGACTTCAATAAGTCTTTCGATAGGGTCTATTACCCCCAAAAAAATTCCCTACTTCTATTGTTCCTCTTCAGATACATCTAGGTCTAATCTAAGCCTCAATGGATTCTAATCTCCTAATCCATTCATAAACATTTCTTAGAGGATTCAAGTATTCCTCCTGCTTCCCAGTTTATGTGGATTTTGCCTTTGGGCCATTATAGACTACTTTGATAGAAAAATGGATGCAGACTACCTTTATGGCTGCAACTCACATCCTCTGTACCAAAATTGGTGAAGACAACCTCTAGGGTTGCAACTCACATGATCAAAAACTAATTAAGCATCTTCTCTTGCAAGTTAGTCTCTAAAACAATACTCGACCCCTACACATAAACACCAACAAAAATTTCTCCTGCAATTCATAATTTAAAAAAAATAGTACCTAAATTGCAAAAGATAACGTGAAACAATCATAATTAGGTTATAACAAAAGAAGATATGACCAGGTTCTTTTTATTCTAAGTTATTGGGTTTGTCCCTCTGAGCCCTCCGACCTGGAATGTTTCAAACTGGTCCTATGTCTGGAAATGGTCGACCTATGGGTCTAGCCCAAAGGCTTGTGGTTCATACTAGCTAGACCATAGTTTGAACCCGGGACAGACCACAGTCGAACCAAGGTGGTCCCACATTGAATTTCAATGCCCAGTCAAGTTTTTTTACAATTTAATTTTTTCACATCCAAAACCCTAAAAAGTGGATTCTAAAGGACTTATGCTAGCTTTTATCTTTCATTTGGTGTGAAAATAGGTTGTTTTTCTTGAGGTAGAGAAAATAGGTGGTTGAGAAAGAGTTTTGTTGTGCAAGGAGTTGAAGATTGATTTGTGGACCTAGGGTTCAAACCACATCAATAGATTTATAATATATAAGAAGTCTATTTAAAATCAATAATACATGATATCTTCTATATGGGTAAAAGCACAAAGTTGTGTCACATTTCAAGATCACTTATCAACACAGCTAAATTTGAGTATTTATAAATAAAAATTAATTTTCAACAAATATATGGTCTAGCTAGATTCATTTTAGCTAAGCTAGATAAGTGGTTAAACTTTTCCAATTGGAAATGTCTATTAAATGCATATTTTATACCAATTACCAAAGAAATAAAATTATTTCATAAAATCGATGTTTCAATAACCCCTACTCTTTTTAATGATATTTTTAAAAAATATTTAAAAATATCCTTTTGTAGAGCTCAGAGTCAAGATTGTTGTCATATAAAGTTTATAGTATTTTAATTAGATCTAATATATTATAATTTCAAAATACAACAAGTAGGTATTTTAACATTCGAGAAGATGTTGCTTCAAATAAATAAATAAAATAGTAAATCATATCAAAAAAATTAAAATTTATATTTAACACTAGAGGAGAGAGTCCTCTTCAAGAATATGTAAGTTTTTTCTGAATGGTGTAGATTTGATAGGCGAAATTTGGTGGGAGATGAAAACTGTCAATTTTAGATAAGTTCAAAGTTGAGCAGTTATAACAGAGAAAATATACATTGAAAACCAATCTTTCTTCTTTTCTGCACTAGTTATACATTTTATGTATAATATAATTTGAAATCAGAGGAAAAATAAATTATTTGCATATACTTGTTTGGTGGAACTAGACCCCAGATTTTCAGCAATTGAAAAATGGACTTCAAAAATTAAAAAACTATGTCAATTCTTGTTCAAAAAAAATTTAAAAAAATATAGGCTTAAAATTCATCCATTTTTACACATTTTATCAGTTTACATCATCCTCAAATTCTAAATAAAAATGCCACTTTTTATGTCGTTAAAGTTGAACAGTTTGCATATTGTGGTCCTTTTCTTTTATAAAAGTGTGACACAGGTTTGTACTTTTACCCATATATACATTTGAATTGTATATGCTAGAGTAATATAGATTTTTTACCCGAGTTAAAAATGTATTTTTTTAACAAATCAATCTTTGTAGACCTAGGGTTCTATATTGACAACTTTATTTTGATTTATTCTTCCTAAACCTTGATACATTTAGACTAAGAAACTCATGCATTTTCATATATTCTATATGGCTACTTATGAAGGTCAAACGACAAATAAAGGCTTAACCGTACTCAACAGGCTCCAAAAAGTCTCAATTGTCATTTTACTTTCATTTTAAAACACACAGGTAAACTAATTTTTAACATTTTCTATATCATCTGGTATATCTTGGTTTTCTACTTTTGTTGTGCAAATACATATAAATTAATAAAAACTTTGAATTTTGTAATTTCTACGGATGAAAACATGGAACTAGGACAACAAAATGTCAGGAACACAAATAATCACGTGGACATCAATTCATCACAATAGCTTCATATTCAATGAGATCTCCCTTCAATATCAACATCCTTTCTTTTTATTGTTTATAATTCTAAATTCAATTTATTGTTAATGTATTTTAGTTTCCTATAAATTGGCATTATACCACACAAGTCAAATTAGAATAAAGTAAAATTTAACTTGATCTCATCTTTACACATGTTTCATCTTTCAAGATTGCATAGAATAAAGTAAAAGGTTAAATATATTAAAAAATAAACCAAACCCTTGAGGTCGAACAATACAATACAAACACTCTACACTATATCTCTAATCTATTGGAATAATGGAATGGTGTGTATTGAGAGGGGAAGGGTGAATCAGTACCCTTAAAACTTTTATCACTTTAACCTTTAGTAATCTTTACTTGCATTACCAACCATATTGCTTTTCTACCTTATGCATGTAATATCAAAACATAATTGTAAATGCATGTAGACATTCATAGAAACATTTATGAAACATAGTTACACATGACACAAGAATTGGTAACGTAGAAAACCTTTGTTAGAAGGTAAAAACTGCGGTGGGGATGAAACCCACAAAGCTTCACTATCTGCAGAATGAAAGGTGCTGGTTAAGGCTACAAGTGTGATCACTTATGATGATCTTACCTTGTTAGGAGTAACATTTTAGAATTGTTAGGTCTACTTGGTTAAGAGATTTTAACAACATTGTTAAGTGTGCACTCGGTTAAGAGATTTATAATAAGACTGTTAAGTCCACCTTCTTAAAGGATTTCTTCTATTTGCTATAATTTTTAGAGAGTAGTAAAAAATACTTATGACCTGATAGTATGCAATCTTGAATTCTTGAATACAAATCCTTTAAGTTCACAAGGTATATGTATCACCTATTGTGATTGATAATATCTCTATTCTTCTCGGTAGCCTTGAATCTTAGTTCTTCATAACTAAATTCTTTCTTTTGTGTCCTTCGGCGTGAAACCGTTTGTCTGATCAATAGATGTCTTCTGCAGCTATAATCATCATCATCTTGATTGATTACTACATTTATTTATATAATGTATTGACCTAATTAGGTTTCACGCTTTACAAAAAAACTCTATGATCAAAGGTTTACAACTTGACCTTGATCTTCTAGTTACCATGTTTACAATTAGTTAAACTAATTAAAACTATTACTTATGCTTTTCTTGATCCTCAAGAAATGGTTTTACAACCAAGCATAAAGCTAATTTAAAACTAAAGTGCTTTAGCTGACATGTAGTCTCAGAGCCACTTTTCTAGAGAATAAAACTGTCTCTTAGTAGACTGGTGCTCGGTGATGTCTCTATAGACAAACTACTCTTGGGTTACTCTGTGATCTGTCTTCCTCGGGTTACATTGTAAACTATCTGTTAGTGATAGTATGATTTTGGTGATCACTATGATGAATGATGTCACTCGGTGATCATGTAACCGACGGTTCAAAAACTATTTTCTTGCATACTAATGACAAATTATGATCATCAATCTCCCCCTTTGGCAGTAGTATCAAAAATTGATATGTGCAAATTGATATATTCAGTATATACACCAAGTGTTTACCTTGTCAAATGACTCCCCCTATGTGCATGCCTCGGTACAATGTATGTACATGTTTCCTCATTTGTGTATTTCCCTCTTTGGTACATTTGCCCCCCTTTTTGTATACATATATTTTCCCCCTTGGCCTTTGAGTGGGATGAGTGGACTTTGTAAGGTATATACATTTCCCCCTTTTTTGAAAATAATGACAAAGGTGTAGTACTTACAGCTTGTCAAATATGTGTGCATGGGATTTTTGAATATCTGCCATCTACTTCTCCCATTGCTCCTTGAGGTGTTCGAGGGTCATGTGTGCCAAATTAATTCTTGCATGAATTTCATATATAATCTTGGCTACTGACATCTCTGGGGTGGCATTTAATGCTTTTTCCAAATTCATGTGTTTCAACAGCAATGTGAGATTCGGTAGTGACATAGATTGAATCTTAGTTACCTCATCTTTGATTTTTCTTTCAGCCTTTTGTAGCTCAAGTCTCAACCTTTTGGATTCTACAATCTTCTCATAATGCAATTTGAATGCATTTTCCTTGGTTGTGAGACTTTGTGTACTAGCTTTAAGATCTTCATCTATTTTAGCTACCTTTTCACTATGCTCGATAGTGAAATTCTCTAGTGTGCACAAATTTTGAACTAAGTTGACTACTTCTGATAGTATTGGTTCCAATGTAGTAACTACCTCAGAAAGTTTTACCTTGTTTTTTGCCACTTCTTGGCTGATCTTCTCTATGAGCTTGTATTGATACTTTTCTTCTGCATGTTCTTCAATCACCTTATCAACTTCCACATTATGTGATGTAATGGCCTCGGTGAGAACTATTAATTGATCAAGTATTGGTGCATTTCGATCAATTTGAGTGTCAGGTACTATATGCAATAATATTTCCTTTGTATTATTTAGGATGTGAATTTTTGTGCTCCTTTTTGAGCTTGTCCTGTATTTCCTTCCTTTTGCAAAGTTCTCCATACTTGGTCAGTGACTCTAGATCCAGTGTTCTAGGATCACATTTGGGTATGTCAATTATTTCTTCATGTGTGACCGATGCTTTTCTTCTCTTCTTCTTCTTTGAAATAGTACTGGAAGCAGGGGAATGAAGAATTATGGCAAGAGACTTCTCTTGCTCTGTTGATTTTGGTGATTGCCCAGGAGGTGTGGTGCCTTTGATATGTTTCTCGGTATGAACCTATTGGTTGGTAGTAGAATTCTCTACATCAACCTTTTCTTTATCTGCAACCTTGTCTTCTTCGGTGTTCTTGTTAGTGGCATCACTCGGTTTATCCTCTCCACTTGAATCTTTCTTCTCCTCATTTGTATCCTTTTTTCTCCCCATGGTCATCACCTTTATCCTTTGGTATGTTTGCATCAGGCTTAGGTGTCTTTTCCTTTTCTTCAGTAGTTATATTGATAGCTTGTATCAATAAATGCATGTTACCTAGTACATTTGCCTGTGCAACATCTTTTTTTTCCTTTTCCTTTGCTTGCTTGGTGGCATCATTTACATATTCATCATTCCTGGGATCATCATCAGAATCAATAAGAGTTATATCTTTTACTATGATGTCTGGTGTTTCCCTTAATGATTGTAATATATGAGGTACATCATCCATGGCCTTACTCACCTTTGTTGTAAAATCAACTGGATTGACATCCTCGGTGTCATTGATGAAGATATGCTCTAGGCTCAGTGTGGCCTCCTTCTCCTCATAGTGAGGTGTCTTGGTTAGAGATAATATTTTCTCATTTGGATTGAATATTTCATTCCAAATATCATTTCTTTCTTTGTCAATGTCTTGTAATCTGCCCTCTAGTACTTTGTATTCTCTCATCTTTACTGAAAATTTATTTGCATGCTCCTTCATTGTTGAATCAATTTCTTCAACTATTGACTCGGGTGGCATGAAAGTAAATAGGGATCTTTCCCTTATTTTTTTCTCTGTATGCAAGGCATATGTTCATCTTGCTGATATTTTATCATTAAGCTCTTGTGGAATATTCTTGTTGAATTGTATAGGTACATACTTGTATGCAACCATTGCCTTAATTATGGTCTCTTCTATCTTATTGTGATCTTTGGGAGACAAGGTTAGCCACTGTCTAATCTTGTGATGTGATATGTTTCCTGTGTTGATGATTGACTTTGTAACTTCATCAAATTTTTTAGGAACTTTGATCTTTCAGTTTGGAGTCCTTGTTCTCTCTAATCCTATTCATTGTCATCCTTGTCCTCTTTTCCTCTTAAATTTTTCCTTCTTTTTCTCGGTGCTGGTTGCCCGATTTGAGGCTTTATTTTCTGATAAGTCATCACGGTACCTTTCTTTACTGGTGGTGAATCTACCTCTTTTGTAGTCTTACTCCTAGTTCTTGTTGCAACTGTTACATTAGTAGTTCTTGGTTTCTTGGTTGGTGGTGCATCAGATTCAGTAGATTCAGAGTCACTTGATTCTTTACCTTCACCGATGGGTGACTGTCCCTCGGTGACATCTTATTCCAATTCTTCATCATTTACCAAAAGTTTCTTTTGAAGTGTATTAATTATCTTTATCTTCTTTCGGTCTATCTTTTTCACTACTAAGCCAGTCTTGATTCTAGACTTGGCTTCCTCATATGTTCCAAATTTGCTCAATGATTTGTCCACTGGTTCATTCAATAAGGCTTTAGTAGCATTTTTATCCTGATCAATGTTGATCTCGTAGTCTAATGGTGGCAACCATGTTGTTCTCGATAAAACTAGTTTGATTAGAGTGGTGTTGATGTCCACTATAAAACATTTGCCATCTTTGTATTGTTCAACTAGTTGTGCGGGGATTCTCATCCTCTTCTACATTCTATCTTTTAAAGTTGTGAATTATGCATCCATTATAGATGTGAATTTATCCCCTAGTGACTTAATGAGTTCACTAATCTATGCAGTTATTGGTTGGGTTGTGTCCCAATTGACATTACCGACAGAAGGGAAGAAATTTTGAAAAATAGAAGAATGTGCACATAAGGAGTGAACCAAACTTACATGAATTAGATCTGGATGATCTAATAGTTCTCATATTCTCCTCTAGTTTCTTTAATATCATCTCAGATAAGTTTAGTTGAAGTCCCTTCTTCACAATCTTATAAGCAGTGTCAACTGCTCCACATGTGATGTTGTTCATTTGGCTAGTTTGAAATAACTTGTACCCAATCACACATGCACTGAACTTCATCTCTGGGTTGGTGATTGAGTTAAATTTCAAACCTCTACCATCCCATACTGCACCAGCTAACTTTTCAATCTCGGGGTGAGAAGGATGCTTTAGGGCTTTAGCCTTGTCGGTTACTAGATAACCTGTTACAGTGTGAATCACATCCTTTGTGATTGGTTTTGGTTCATCCAACCACATTTTTCTATCATGTACCCAGATAAGTACAATTCATATCCACTCAGACTCTCTCAAGAATAGTAGGGCATTGGTTAACCCTTTCACCTCAATGTGCTTGTGTTAATCTTTCAGGTTTCCATCTTGGCATAGCTTTTGGTAAGCTTCTTCAATCTCTAGATCTCTGATCTCTGCAACCTTATAGTGGATGTATGCATAGATATCTTCAATTAGAATATCCCTAGGAGGTATACTTGAAAATTCTCCCTTTTCGTCGGGTTATGCTGTAATCTCAGGAAAAAACTTAAAGTTAGGCTCTTCACAGGTTGTGTTCTTAATTAGGTTGATTTTCTTGTCCTTTATGTTCTTGATCTTTGAGACTTGTGATGTGGTTGCCATTTTTTGTGAAATTAGATCTTCTCCATAAATGAACTGTGAGCTCGGTGAGTCCAGATACTCACTTGATCTTTGTTTTTGATGCTCAGAATCTGTCAGAGTATCCTTTGAATCTATTTGTGAATCATTCTGCAAACTTTTTGCTCTTAGTTGCTTGTTTTCGCTCTATTGTTTTCTCTTTTTTTCATGGTAAATGAATGAGCTTTGTGTTATCCTATTTAAAGAAAATAACCTAAGTGGTGCATTAAATGATTTAGCTACCAATCGGTCAATGAAACAAAGATGCTTGGGTATCATACCAAAGACTTCATTCTCAGTGAGTATACAACACTCGGAGTAAGAGACAACTTGGTTGTAATTTTCACTTGTTCACCAATGATGCTCAGTATGTAGTGAAGACTTGATTGTCTTTCACATGTTTACCGATGATGATCAGTTTATATTGACAAATTGGTTGTTTTTCATATGTACATCGATGATGCTCGGTATGTATTGACCGAAGAGATTGGATTCACAAATTCATAACAAGTAATACCATAGTGCATCTCCATAACAAGAAATTCTAAAAAATAGAAGAATGTGTACATAAGGAGTGAACCAAACTTACATGAATTAGATCTGGCTGATCTAATAGTTCTCATATTCTCCTCCAGTTGCTTTAATAGCAGCTCAGATAAGTTCAGTTGAAGTCCCTTCTTCACAATCTTATAAGCAGTGTCAACTGCTCCACATGCGATGTTGTTCATTCGGCTAGCTTGAAATAACTTGTACCCAATCACACATGCACTGAAATTCATCTCTGGGTTGGTGATTGAGTTAAATTTCAAACCTCTACCATCCCATACTACACCAGTTAACTTTTCAATCTTGGGGTGAGAAGGATTCTTTAGGGCTTTAGCCTTGTCGGTTACTAGATAAACTGTTACAGTGTGAATCACATCCTTTGTGATCGGTTTTGGTTCATCCAACCACATTTTTCTATCATGTACCCAGATAAGTACAATGCATATACACTCGGTCTTGAACTCTCTCAGGAACAGTAGGGCATTGGTTAACCCTTTCACCTCAATGTGCTTGTGTTCATCTTTCAGGTTTCCATCTTGGCATAGCTTTTGGTAAGCTTCTTCAATCTCTAGATCTCCAATCTCTACAACCTTACAATGGATGTATGCAGAGATATCTTCAACTAGAAAATCCCTAGGAGGTATACTTGAAAATGCTCCCTTTTCATCAAGTTGAGCAATAATCTCAGGGAAAAACTTAAAGTTAGGCTCTTCACAGGTTGTGTTCTTAATTAGGTTGATCTTCTTGTCCTTTATGTTCTTGATCTTTGAGACTCGTGATGTGGTTGCCATTTTTTGTGAAATTAGGGCTTCTCTGTAAATGAACTATGAGCTCAGTGAGTCCAGATACTCACTTGATCTTTGTTGTTGATGCTCAAAATCTGCCAGAGTATCCTTTGAATCTATTTGTGAATTGTTCTGCAAACTTTTCGCTCTTAGTTGCTTGTCTTCGCTCTATTTTTTTCTCTTTTTTTCTTGGTAAATGAATGAGATTTTTGTTATCCTATTTATAGAAAATAACCTAAGTGGTGAATTAAATTATTTAGCTACCAATCAGTCAATGAAACAAAGATGCTTGGGTATCATACCAAAGACTTCATTCTCGGTGAGTATACAACACTCGGAGTAAGAGACAACTTGGTTGTAATTTTCACTTGTTCACCGATGATGCTTGGTATGTAGTGAAGACTTGATTGTCTTTCACATGTTTACCAATGATGCTCAGTTTATATTGACAAATTGGTTTTTTTTCATATGTACATCGACAATGCTCGGTATGTATTGACCGAAGAGATTGGATTCACAAAATCATAACAATTAATACCATAGTGCATCTCCATTCATGCTAATTTGGCATATTATCCATGAATATTGGAACTAATGTAAAATACAACTTTGTAGAGTGTAGTTCCATACTTACTTATTTTTCTTAGGCAGGGGTGGTGATATCACCAGATCCATTGGATGAGGTGTCACCTACTGTGGTGCTTGGTCCAGCATCATCTTTTCTTGAAGTTTTCCTCCACATTTGATTTCTCATTCTCTTGATATCTTCAATAGTGTTTCCATTTACAAAAGTGCTTGACTCTGTCACTCTGTCTCTTCAGTCCTTGCTTAGGTGACTGACCTTATGACAGTGTAAGCATGTCATTCCAAAGTTAGTCTAGTTACTTGATCTTTGTATCTATTTCATCATGTAGTTTGTAGCTATGTGTCCATATCTACCACATGATGTGCAATTTACCCATGTATTTTAATCCCAAACATATGAGTTATCGACTCTTCTTGGTTTGTAAGCATTTTCTTTCTCTCTAGGTTTCCATACTTACTTTTTCTTTTTTCTGCATTCATGAGATGTGTGGCCATGAATTTTGAAATTAGGATAATATTTTTCCATGTAGGATTCCTTATTTGGTTTGTTCACCTTATATTTTTATTCATGTGCTTTGTGTCCATGCTTGTTACAGTTATAACAATTACCTATGAATGTAGAAGTAGATTTAGGAATACCTTTAGCTTTGCTCCTAGACACATTTGATCTGTGGCCTGGTTTTCCACAGTGATTGCATGACTTCTTCTTTTCTCTTGGATTTGTGTAGACATCTTTTTTATCAGATTGGTTTGATGATTCTCCATGCTCAGTATATCCTAAACCGTTATTGTTGTTGAGTCTTCTTTGTCCATTCAGAAAATCATCCATTCTTTTTGTACTTTCTTCAGCTTTCTTGATCATATCATTATACTGTTGCTAAATCCTTACTTCATGCTTCAGTGTCTCATTTTATTCTCTTAGTTCACCAATAGCTTCCAATTTCTCATTAAGTTCTATGTTCACTCAGTTTTCCTCATGACTCATAAGAACTATTTGATTAGTGATCTCAATGTGATGTTTAGTAAGTCTTTGTATCTCAGTTTCTTTCTCTTGCAGCTTCTCATTGATCTTCCTCCTATCATCAATTGCTAATGTTCTTTCTTATTCATCGTGTCTATCATTATTCATAACATCAATCATTCTTACCATCTTTGTCT
Organism: Thuja plicata; assembly: GCA_018584345.1. Lineage (NCBI taxonomy): Eukaryota > Viridiplantae > Streptophyta > Pinopsida > Cupressales > Cupressaceae > Thuja > Thuja plicata. The sequence continues at coordinate 4,838,322 of MU226400.1, read as the reverse complement.
CTTGACAGATTTGTAGTACTTTAACTTGTTCAGTCAAATGTTGATTGATTTCATTCAGACTTGTAATTCTTCCTTCATACGTGTCAGATGTATTGCTAGTTTCAGACACTGATGAATCAAATAAATCAGGTATCTCTTCTTCATGATAGTCAGTTTCATTGTAGAAAGATGCCATGAATTTTATCTCAGCCAATAATACTTTTATCTTGTTTCTTTCTTCTTTGTATTTCTCAAAGAAAATCTGTATCTCCAACTTCTGATTCTCAATATTCTTATCAAGATTATACCTTTCCATTGTATTATCTTTTCTTTCAAGTGATTTAAAATTTTCTAAATAAGAGATCTAGCTCTGATAACAATTGTTGGAATAATGCAATGGTGTGTACTGAGAGGGGAGGGGTGAATCAGTAGCCTTAAAACTTTTATCACTTTAACCTTTAGTAATCTTAACTTGCATTACCAACCATATTGTTTTTCTACCTTATGCATGTAATATCAAAACATAATTGTAAATACATGTAAACATTCATAGAAATATTCATGAAACTTAGTTACACATGACACAAGAATTGGTAAAGCAGAAAACCCATGTTAGAAGGTAAAAACTATGGTGGGGATGAAACCCACAAAGCTTCACTATCTGCAGAATGAAAGGTGCCAGTTAAGGCTACAAGTGTGATCACTTCTGATGATCTTACCCTGTTAGGAATAACATTTTAGAATTTTTATGTATAATTGGTTAAGAGATTTTAACAACACTATTAAGTGTGCACTCGGTTAAGAGATTTACAATAAGACTATTAAGTCCACCTTCTTAAAGGATTTCTTCTATTTGCTATATTTTTAGAGAGTAGTAAAAAATACTTATAACCTGATAGTATGCAATCTTGAATTGTTGAATACAAATCCTTTAAGTTCACAAGATATATGTATCACCTATTGTGATTGATAATACCTTTGTTCTGCTCGGTAGCCTTGAATCTTAGTTCTTCATAACTCAATTCTTTCTTTTGTGTCCTTCTGCATGAAACTCTCTATCTGATCAATAGATGTCTTCTGCAGCTATAATCATCATAATCTTGATTGATTACTACATCTATTTATACAATGTATTGACCTAATTAGGTTTCACGCTTTATAAATAAAAAAATCTATGATCAAAGGTTTACAACTTGACCTTGATCTCCTAGTTTGCATGTTTACAATCAGTTAAACTGATTAAAAATAGTACTTATGCTTTTCTTGATCCTCAAGAAATGTTTTTATAGATAATCATAAAGCTCATTTAAACCTAAAGTTCTTTAGCTGACGTGTAGTCTCAGATCCACTTTTCTCGGGAATAAAATTGTCTCTTGGTAGAATGGTGCTCAGTGATGTCTCTATAGACATAGTTCTCTCATGTTACTCTATGAACTGTCTTTCTTGGGTTACATTGTAAATTTTCTGTCGGTGATAGTTTGATTTCGGTGATCACTGTGCTTAGACATGAATGTTGTCACTCAGGGATCATGTAACCGACGGTTCAAAAACTATTTTCTTGTATACTAATGACAAATTATGATCATCATAATCTATAGTAGATAATAATACAGTTGATACTCTTTATATGCAATGATGTATAGGATGGGATCCACTACCATCAACACGACAAGGTCTCAAAGAGCCATTAGCGCTCTGCTACATTAAAAAATTGGCACCTTGGTGAGCTAGAAATACTAATGTTTGTAAGGAAGTGCTAGTGACCACCACAAATAGAAAAGTATAAATAACTAATAACTATTCCATAATAATTTTATTTAGATCATAAAATAAATAAAAAATATAAAATAACAACAAACTAGATAAGCCTAGAAACCTTGACCTCAAACAAATGCATGTTGGCGAGACATTTGTGCATTGCACTGTCATCCATATAGTAAAAGACCAGAAAAGGTATGATCGGTCATCAAAAGAGTCTCCTTTCACTCCTCAAATTTGTTTTTTACCTACACACACTAAGACGGGAAAATATTGGAATTATATAGGGTTTTTTCCTCAGTCAAACCCTCATTTTGGTCTTTCAACCTCCATGGACAAATAGATAGATAGATTGGATTCAAAAATATGTAATGGAGTTAATCCCCTTTATGGAGGAAAAACCTTATTAATAAAGATCAAATGATATTAAAGAGTTAAGAATGATAACAAGATGCATGATAAATGTGTGAGATCAATAAAAAGGGAGAAAGAGAATGTTAGGTAGTTGTGGCATCCCTCCTAAGATAATGGACGTGTTGATAGAATGAGAGAAGCCTTGACTAGATAGAGTAAGAATGTGGAGAGATTTTGGCAAAGCTTTGTTGTGAGAGTGGAGAGAGAGAGGAGTGAGATAAAGTGTCTAGGTGTATTCTAAATTAGGAAGATAAAGAATTTTGTTGCTTGGAATAGACAAGAGTTTTTTTTAGTGTTCTTGTGTCAAGGGACACACATTAGAAGGGTTCTTCCATGGAATATGTATGTTTAAATTTGAGAAACTTTTGGAACATTTGAGTACCTCATGGAAATTTGTGTATCATGCTATCATCTAACCAATTGTTTTCCAAATTCAAACCTTTGATTATTAATGCTTCATCGTCATGATCCATAAAGTCTGAATAGTGATTTCTCAATCATAATTTTTTTCATAAACACACTTGGAACAATGTGTAAGTGCAAAATTGGAACAAGGTACAATTTACAACACTACATTTTGCCCCCAATGCTTAATGAAAAACTATAATATCCTATGTGAAAGGTTAGGTGTTGCAAAATTAATGTTCATTAGTGCCAAAATTAGAAGTTACTTAAGAAAGAAGAATGCTCAAGAAGCGCATCAGTGAGTTAGAATAAAAAATATAATAAAGTGAAAGTATATTCCACCTTGTGTTTTTTCCCTTTCCAAGAGGGAAAAAAATAGGAAAGAAGATGACCTAGAAATACCATAAATTTTTTAAATTTTGGGCAATTTGTGGCCTATATACTCAAGGAGTAAGCTCCTAAAGAGGTCATTTTAAATATTCACCATGAGGATTTGTGTGTATTTCTATAAAGATACAATAAAAATGCCTCATCCATGACATTTGTGGCATACCCAGATTGAGGAGCTATGTGTCATTGTGGAGGAGGACGAGTCTCTTGATGAGTTACACAAAACATATTTATTTTTTCTATACTTTTTGCGTTTAATTTGGATAGGAAAAGCTATAGCAGTGCATTCATCTTGAAATCATGCTAGCATCTTGGTAATTAACTCATGCTGGCATCTAGGACCCATGTTGGAATTAGGGAAGGAGGAGAGGAGGAGGATGAGGAGGAGAGGTCTAGTGAGATTTATAGAGAAAATATTTGATAGAAAACATATAGGGGAAGCATAAGGGATGTGTACAAATGCTTCACACTGAATTTCAAGGTATGATGTTAAGATTTGATAAGGTTTTGAAGATCTGAGAGCAGTTTTTAGCAGTTAACATAGTAATTGCAGTCTGACATGGTGTTAAATCATTGTGCATACATTAGAGATAGTAATTAGAACTAACTTTAATGATTCAAATGCATAGACAACATAGTTAGAAACCTAATTTGATTTTTTTTGGAGGGAAATAAGATGATTTTGAGGATTTGGCCAAGTAGTCAAACATGTTACATTTTCCAAGAATGTTTTAGAGTAAGTCGACTTGTTTGATCAAATCTTATGGTGAGAATCTATATAATGGACTGATTAGGGTTTTCTAAGTGTACTTGATGATGTTAGAGATTGTTTTGTTAAAATAAAAATAATTAGATAAGTGTGATAGACTGTATTTGATGTAGTTTATATAGATATGATATTATGATTGTGAAGAACAAGGTAATAGGGAAGTCAATTATGGTTTGTGGATCAGATCGGTATTTGATCTTACATGGAATTGTGATAAAACATTAGAAAAAATTATTTTAGTAGTTCAACAATCTGAGATCATTGTAGTGATCATTTTATAAGATAGTGAGTCTTCCTTAGGGCTGTATCCCAAGGCATTTTACTTTGAGCAGTGAGCTATAGGAAGTGAGCCCGACTGCATGTGCAATCCCCATATCTATTTGTAAGTCTTTATTTTGGAAGAATATTGTCTTTGTGGGTGTCACCTCCACCGTGGTTTTTCCCCTAAAAGGGTTTCTATGATAAAAAATACTTGTTTCATGTTGTTTTATGTGGATGTGATGGCTTAATAATTTATGTTCTTACATGTTTACTTTCCAAGTTGATTCATAATATATGTTGCAAGTTTTTGTGAGTTTAGAAGTTGTTTTAAGAAGTCTTGCAATCAGATTGTTAAAGTTTTGAATTTATAGAACACTGATTCACCCCCCCCCCCACCCAATTTTCCTTCAAACTAACAATTGGTATCAACGTCTAGGTCCCTTGAACGAAGCCTAACAACTTAAGAGTGATATCTTAAGGAACAATGGAATCCAATTTGCAAAAACATCTCATAATAGAACTTGATGATCTGGATCAGACTAAAAATGACTTTAGAGAAGTTGAAGAGTTTATTGCAAGGCTCAAAACTCAATTGAAGCATGTTAGGATTAGTAGATATAAATCTAACAGTTACATGCAAATCTAACCAATAATGAAATGGAATAAAACACAAAGAATTAGAATAAGAAGACATAGATTTAACTAGGTTCACCTAATCTTGGGGTACATCCACCAAACAGACAGTCCAATATTATTATCTAGTAATTTTAACCAATTACAACCAGCGATCCCTTGCAGCTCAATACCATTGCAAAATGATATAATACTTATTCACTCTAACAAGCCATAACACTTACACCATTTTTCTTATAGAAAAACCATAACCCTAAACCTCTCTTGATGGTTCAACCTAGGGATATTCTTAACGAGTCAACCTAGGGAAATATTTGACGAGTCAACACAAAAAAATGCTTGACAAGTTAAGAATTTTTTTTTGGTTTGTTGCCTCGAACCCCATGAATTGCAGAAACATGTACAGTACTTCCATGATCAGTCCCCACAAACCAACAATCTCCCACATGGAGATTGATCCTATAGAAATACCACTATGCATGTAGCTCCCACTAGAAAGAAACACCCTGTTCTCTTTTGTTATGTATTATTGTTTTAGTCATGAAGACCAACCGAAGCTAAAGAGGAGTTCAACTTCTCTCTTGTCACTACCTTTGCAAACATATCCACTGGATTTTCATCTGTGTGTGTGTCTTTTCCAGCCTTACCTGTCCATCATCCAATACCGACCCAATGAAGTGATATCTCAACTATATATATTTTTTCTTTGAATGAAAGGAAGAATTATTTGCAAGATGAATGACACTCTGGCTATCTATAAACAAATAATTTTTAAACTGTGTTTTTCCCAATTCTTCCATGAAGGATTGCAACAATACCATCTCCTTTCTTTCCTTTTTGTAGCTACATACTCTTCCTCTCTAGTGGATAGAGAAACCACCTTTTGTAACCTAGAGATCCAACTAATTGATTTCCCACTGACAACAAAAATGTGTCATGTTGTACTTTGCCTAGTATGAATGTCTCATGCCAAATATAACTCAACATATCTTTGTAAATCACTACTAGAGCCCCCAAAATATAAATATTTGTTGGATGTACCTCTCAAGTATGTCAGAATCCATTTTACCGCATTCCAATGCCCAACTCTAGGAGGACTGATATACCTACTAACAACTCCTATTTCATGTGCAATATCAGGTCTAGTGCATACCATGACATACATTAAAATTCCTATAGTTGAAGAATATGGTACCTTAGACATTTTTTCGTCCTCCTCTTGTGTCTTTGGACACATCTCCTTAGTCAATTTTGAATGACTAGGCAAAGGTGTACTAACAAGTTTTGCATTCTCCATGGAGAATCTCTGCAACACCTTTTCAACATAATTAGCCTAAGATAGAGTTAATATTTTCTTCTGTCCATCTCTGCAAATTTTCATACCAAGGATTTTTTTTGTTGTCCCAAAATCCTTCATAGAAAATGATTTTTCTAACTGTTATTTTAACTCTCTTATGTGATCCATGTTAGACCCAACTACAAGAATGTCATCAACATGTAAATATAAAATAATGTAGTTGTTATTATCTAATATCTTAAAATAAATACAAACTTATCCTTACCTGTGACCTCAAATCCTTGGGGTTGCTCCATATATATATATCCTCCTTCAAATCACCATGGAGAAAGGAATTTTTCACATCTAGTTGTTACAAATGCAAATCTTCAGTGAGCACAATACTTAAAATAGTACAAATAAAAGTCACTTTTACAACTGGAGAAAAATCTCATAAAAAATCAATGCCCTTTTTCTATGCAAATCCCTTTACAACTAACCTGTCTTTAAATCATTTCTTATCTTCATCCTCCTCTTTAATCCTATAAACCCATTTGTTATATAAATTCTTTTTACCTACAGGCACCTTGCATAACTCCCATGTCTAATTGTTCAACAAGGAGTCTATTTATTTTGTCATTCCATCCTCCCACTAAACCTTGGTATCCAGCTGCATAGCTTCATCATAACATTCTAGTTCACCAACATCATTCAATAAAATAGAATACAAAGAGGGAGAAAACCCGTCAGGAGGTCTACTTATCCTTGAAGATCGTCTAACATTCACTGGAGTGTGTGGTATTGGTTTTTGTTATTGTTGTGGATCATGAGGAACCACTAGAACATCATCTCTAAGATTATCATCCAATACTACATAATCATTTTCTTTCTTCTCATGTTGCCGCAACTGATCTTTGTACAACACTTTCTCATTGAATATGACATCCCTGCTTCTCACAATTTTATGATTCTCAAAATCCCAAAGTTTATAGCCTAAATCATCAATTCCATAACCAAAAAATACACATTTATTTGATTTAAATTCCATCTTAGTTCTATTTTCATAACCTATATGTGCAAATGCTTCACAACCAAAGGTTTTGAGAAAAGAATAACTCACCTTCTTACTTGTCCATGCTTTCTCTAGAATACCACAACCCAAAGGAGTAGAGGGACCTCTATTAATTAAATAAATAATAGTGTTTACATCCTCTAACCACATTTTTAACGATGGCCCAACATACAACCTCATAGTCCTTGCATGCTCTATTATTGTCCTATTCATGTGTTCAACCACTCCATTTTCTTGTAGAGTCCTTGGAACTATTTTCTGCCAACGAATACCATTAGAGGAACAATAATCTTCAAATTATTTGCTGCAATACTCACCACCATTATCATATCTAAGAAATTTTAATCTTTTACCAGTATCATTCTCAACGAAGCTTTTCCATTTTTAAATGTTTCAAATACATCAGATTTATGCCTGAGGAAATAAATCCATACTTTTCTAGTTGCATCATCAATGAATATAACACAATATAGAGAGCCACAAAGGGAATATACTTGAGCTTGTCCCCATACATCTGTATGCACAAGATCCAATTTCTCATCTTTCTTTTCCTTCTCACCCTTCAGAAAAATAACTCTCTTTTTGTTTTCCATACACACAACTTTCACAGAAATCCGTATTGACACATTTTAGAATTGGAAAGACTTTCTTTGAATGAAGTAATTTCATACATTTTTCACTCATGTTCCCAAGTCTATTGTGCCATAATATCGTTTCATAATCCACAGTAATTGTTCCATATTCTACCTACTCAACTGCAACAACTATTCCTGAACATTGACTTTTCTCTATAACAATTAAAGTAGAAGGAACAATATGATGTGTACAAAGATATAAGGTGCCTACTTTCACACATTTTTCTACTACTAAGGAACCTTTTGAAACCTTCCAATTTTTATCATTAAAAGAAATTTTGCAACCTTCATCACCTATCTGTCCTCCTGAAATTAAATCCCTACCCAACCTTGGAATGTGCCTTACCTCTTGTAGTATCCAATGATTCCCATTTGAAACTTAATCTTAATTCTTCCCTTCCCAAAAATCTGACAAGGTTCATTATCTCCCAAATAGACTAGCCCAAAAAACCCCCTAGACATAATCAAGAAAAATAACTCTATGGGGTGTAGCATGAAATGAGACCCCTGAATCTAGAAACCATGAATCATCATCAATATTCAATATTCAAGAGAAAGAAGAAAAACATCCTATTCATATTAATTACTTACCACATTTTCCTCATTATTGCCTTCTTGTTTGTATCCTTCTTTATTCTTCTGAGACCGGCAATATTTCTTCATATGACCTCATTTTCCAAAGTACCATCAATAATTTGGTCCTCTAGATTGAGACCTCTTGCTCTTTGATTTTCTTCATGATTTTCCATGACTTCCAGAATTTTTCCTCTCTCCTTTGATATTCCTCTACTTTATGCATTTAAAATACTACCTGATGTGGATCCACCTAAGCTTTTCCTACAAATTTCCTCACTTAGAATAACACAAACAACATCATCAAATTTTAGGGTATTTGAACCAGAAACAAAATTACTAACAAACATATTTTGGAATTGGTTTCTAATATTTTTGTTGGAATTCATGTTTTTTCACTGATGTCAACATGTGTTTCTATTAAGGTAGAACTGACCGGTTGTTACTGGTTCTTAGTTGATTGATAGAAGTGTATGGATAATGTATGGCTGATTCAAAACATGTGAAGATGAAGATGTGTATAGGGATGTGTTGTGATCTTATGTCTAAGTTCATGTGGCTTAATATTTCAGATTGAGTAAGTTACAAATGTTTAAGTGAAGACTAGGTACTGGACAGTGATAGTGAACTATGATAGACTTAGTCTCTGAGTTTTGAGGATAACTTGCATGCGATATGGATTCATGTTATGCAAGCTTAGGGAATGGAAAAAGACATGTTGAGGAATGTGTGTTATGATTCTTGGGTTGTAGGACTCTTGGTGATGTCAGTTGTGGCACGTGTTCTGGTGGAGACCTATTTGAGGCCGACTTCAGGAGATAGAGCATGTATTATGGATTGCGAGCGTGGATTACAGATATTTGATTATAGTTGATCAATTTTAATTGGTGTTTACTTGTTATAGGTACCGTTTGTGTCTTAGCAAGGGGTTAAGTAATTATTTGGGCATTTGGGAAGTCTTAATTGGCTGACCTAATTGCTTATTGTAAATCTGTATACAAGAAAGTTGTTTTCTTTTATGGAAAGTGTGGTGACAGTGAAGTGTGGAAGCTATGAGATTGTTTGTACGAAGTCTGTTGGATGTAGAGAAGAGGATTTGATTAAGAGAATTCACTGGAATTGATCAAGAAAAGATAGTTTCTATCAAACAATTCATTAGATTGTATATTTCATATACACTTGTATTTCACACATTAAGTCCTGAAGGTGGACTTAAGATTTGTTAGGCAGTGTGCCTAGGAAGTGAGCCTACTATTACTCTTGAATCCTAAAAGGGTCTATCCTTGAATAGGAAATATGTACTGTAATGCATTGATAATTTCCTAATAGGGATAAATCTTTTAGCAAGGATACTATACTCTTAGTACACTAATTATGGGTGCTAATTCCCACCGCGGTTTTACCTTAACAGGGTTTCCTCGACAACAAAGGATTGTGTTATGGTGTTGCATTTACTGTGTTTTCATTTTGATTTATAATGTTTAATAATTTGTCTCAAAACTGATTCACCCCCCCCCCCCCCCCCCCCCCCNTCTCAAAACTGATTCCCCCCCCCCCCCCCCGCCCACCCCTCTCAGTTGTGTTGGTGGACTGTTATTCCTAACACAATTACCAAGCCATTCCAACTTTTAGGAAAAGAACATAGAATCAAAAGAGCCCTAATTTCTTCATCAAAATTGACATTAACAGAAGATAATTGACTGGTAATTTTATTAAACTCATTTAAGTGATAAAAACTTCCCACCTTCTACTATTTTCATATTAAATAAATGCTTCATAAGAAATACCTTATTCAAAGCAAAAGGATTTTCATATAAATTTTCTATGGTTTCCATCAACTCTTCAGTTGTCTTCTCTTTTTTAATATTAAATGCCACTAATTGTGCCAAGCATAAATGAATAATACCAAGTTCCTTTCTATCCAAAATATCGCAATCCTCTTGAGACATAGTTGTAAATTTATTTCTTATTCCTCCCAATGGCCACCATAAATCCTTTTGATATAGATAGTCCTCCACCTGCATTTTCCATAACTAAAATTTCTTCCTATTAAACTTCTCAACCTTCAACTTACCCTCTTCTTCCATTACTCCCACTCAACTATGAGACCTTCCTGTAGAGGATAACTGAAAACAACCTGCTTTGATACCACTTGTTAGGATTAGTGGATAGAAATCTAACAATTACATGTAAATATAACCAATAATGCAAAGGAATAAAGCACACAGAAGTAGAATAAGAAGACACATATTTAACGTGGTTCACCCAATCTTAGGATATGTCTACCAAACAAAGAGTCCAATATTATTATCTAATAATTTCAATCGATTAAAACCAGTGATCCCTTGAAGCTCAATACTACTGCAAAATGCTACAATACTTCTTTACTCTAATAAACCATAATCCTAACACCATTTTTCTTATAGAAAAACCCTAACCCTAAAGCTATCTTGACGGGTGAACCTAGGAAAATGATTGATGAGTTAACCTAGGGAAATGGTTGACGAGTCTACCCAAAAAATGATAAACAAGTTAACCAAAAAAATTACTGAAAAGTGTATAGTACTTTCCTGATCAATCACCAAAAAGCAACAAAGCAACCCAAGAAGAGGAGAAAATAACTTTGTCAACAGTTACAACAAAATGAATCAGAAAGTTCAAATGATGAAAAGATAAGCCATGATCTAAAAGACAGGACTACAAAATAAGAGAAACTCAAACAAGAGAATGCTAGCTTGAAGCATGAGATGGAATCTATAATGATGAAGATGACTAGGTATATTGAAGATAGGAGGAAAAATGAAGAAAACCTAGAGCAATCCTTGAAAGAGAGATATGAGGAATGCAATAGACTTATTGCTAATATGAAGGAAACAAAAGATCTTGAAGAAGAATTGAGAAGTAAGCTTGTGATTGCAAGTGACAATAAAGAAAAGTTCATGTTAAGTTTAGCCAAGCTAGATTCATCCCTTGAAATCCAAATAAATCCAAGAAATAAAAGGTGTCTTGGATATGAAGAAGGAGAAACCTCAAAATTTGCATCAAAGAAGCCTAGATCTAATAAGAAGATGAACAAGAAACCACCTAAAAGAAAACCTAATGCTCAAAGGAATGATGGTAAGTGCTTTATTTTTCATAAATTTGGTCACAAAGACATGCACTATAGAAATATAATGAATCAAGGTAATACACCTTTTTCTAGTCAATGTTTTGATTACTAGTAAAAATAGGTTTTGAAGAAAACCCAAAAACCTTTACAAAGCTAGAAGAAAAAGATAGGAAGAAGTAGGATCAACCAAAAAAAGAACGCCAACAATGATCAGCCCACAGAAGGGCAGCACAACCAACAAAAAATCAAAAACCAGCACAAAAGACAAAAAAACCAGCCAAAGCACCAGATCAGCTGGCAAAATTTTGAATTCCAACTTTTTCATCCATGGTTTCATCCATTCTGGCCCGGATTTCATGCAAGCTCACGATACTACTTTTTAGCTCTTCTGCATTCTTCTTCATAGCGGGAGACTTCTTCTTGCTGCTAGCCTAGGTTTTAGATCTTGGACCACTAGTAGCCACCTCAGCATCATTCTTCTAATCATCTTCCTCTCCCATGCCGTTGTCTAGAAAGTTGACCAGGATTTTCATATTGTTGTTGGATGCTAACATACTATCCTTACTATGCTTGAGAATGTCCATGATAGTTCTCTCCATTTTTTTCCATCCTGTTCTGCACTTTATCGAGGACAATGTTCAAATTCTGGGTCAGGTTTCCCTCCTTGAGATCATTTTCCAACTTCTCCTGAAGGATGGCATTATTAGCTTCCAACGTCTTGCATTTGAGGCTGAGCCTCTTTATCTCATGGAAGAACCACTTTTTGTATCTGAAAGAATACAGAGCTTGAGCTTTGGCAGTTTGAATATCCCCATTAGTAACTTCCTCCTTATCATCGAAGTCATCAAAGACCATTCTGATAGAGGATTCTCTGACTCTTCTCTCACTGGTGTCTACATTATCCTCTTCAGAATAATCCTGGGTATCTTGAGAGACTTGCATATCATGTCTCATGCCCTCCACAAACTCGTCAAGAATGGGAACTTCATCAGCTTGGAAATTCCTCTCAGGGGTATTCTTCTCCACATAGTGGATAGCCATATCAACCAAGTCATCAACATTTTGGGAATTTTGCAAAATGATTTCGTGACTCATTGAAATTCTCCACATCCTCCATGCTGCCCAAATTCTCTTTTTCTTTGTTATTCTCATCGGACAAATTCTCTTTTCCTTATTCTTCTCCTCAGCCTCAACCTCCTTGTTTTGGGTATCATCATCCTTGTTATGGGTACCATCAACAACAGTATCAAAAATCTCATTCTTCTACTCTACATTCTTCCTAGTCTCCTCATGGTCCCTATTCTCTTCCTCACCCTTGTCCTAAGACTTGACAATGTCCTCTGATTCCTCAGTATCTTCCTCTTCATCATTAGGGTTTTTATCATTCTGGGGTTTGTGGTCTTTCAGATCCTCTGAATCCTCAGTGTCATTGTCTTCATCATGGATACTCTTCATATCTTCCATCTTCACAGACCTCTGCTTCTTTGAAATTATATTAGGATTAACCTTAACTATCTGTTTACCCTTTCCCTTAATGGGAGTTTTGACAAAGGGTTAGGGATGGAATCCCTTATGTATTCATAAATCAACAGAATCAACCCTTCATGCAGAATGACCTTCTTATCCTTCTTCTTATGCTCATTTAGGATTTTAATAAGAGAGCTATGTAAATAATAAGAGATGTTGATGGTATCCTTATAACTGAAATGATTGAGAAACATGAATAGGATTTTCTAGTCAATGTTACAATTGCAATAAACATGGTCATAAGACAAGAGAGTGTAGGAATGTTGTGAAGAACAATTATTTCAACCTAGGTAATGTTAAGTGTTATGAACAAAATAGATATGGACACAGTGCCAAGAAGTGTGCAACCAAGAAAAAATAAATGAACAACATGAATGCTCTGAGAGATTTTTTCTTCTATAGATGCAACAAATCTAGACACTTTGAAAAGGATTTACAAACTATGATATCCTTATACCTTAAATGATTGAGAAACATGAATAGGATTTTCTAGTCAATGTTACAATTTTCATAAACATGTTCATAAGACAAGACAGTGTAGGAATGTTGTTAAGAATAATTATTTCAACCTAGGTAATGTTAAGTGTTATGAACGAAATAGACATGGACACATTTCCAAAAAGTTTACAACCAAGAAAAGATAAATGAACAACATAAATGGTCTGAGAGATTTTTTCTTCTATAGATGCACAAAACCTAGACACTTTGCAAAAGATTTACAAACCAGGATTGTATACAATTGGAGTTCACTGAACAAAGGTAGGAAAGGATAATTAAATGAAAAGAAAGAGGATAAAAGGAAGGATAAATTATCATTTGAAGAGGTGCATAAGAATATGAATCAAAAGGAGTCAAAATGAATAATTTGGATGGTCAACGACAAGATCTAAAGCAAAAAAATCCATTGGAAATTGAGTACAGGTTGCTGGCCAAGGGGGAGCATATCAGATAAATCATTGAAACCCCCTGAAGAAGATAATGCTTGATATTTCCATGCATGGAAAAGTTAAAGGATGTTAGGACAAAGGCTCAACAACCTTTATCGAAGGCGTGTAGTAAGATTTGAAGGTGAACAGTCAAACTTGGAAGACACAGATAGTGAACAGGGTCATTTGAAAAGAATTGGGGAACAAGCATTAATTAGACCATCAAATGAAGGAAAAAAGGATACAAAAGACAACTATAGAATCTCATTTGACACACAAAAATCAAGAGAGAAAGAAATAAGGTGATTGTAAGGATATTGGAAGTATATTTGAAGTGAGAAGGAAGATTTGTCAAGACGTTTGTGTGAAACCCTAGTTCTGTTAAAGAGTTGTTTTATTTGTGCGAAGCCTTGTGAATAAAGAAATTTTTTTGTCTAAAAAGATGGCTACACCTATCATTGTGGATGTTATCAAAAGACCCCGTCCAAAATTCAAGAAACACCCATATAAGTCTATAGAGAAACACCCTAATGCAGTGCTATTAGATGTACCCTATGGATTTATTCTTGTAGAAGATGTGAGGACATATGTGTATTGAAATATTGAGGACTTAGGGATAGAAAAAATTAAGGAATTTTATCTCAAAAAACTTATGGGAGGTGATGGAGGTGTGAAACTAGAATTCTATGCCCTTGAAGAAAAGAAGTTAGCCAAATTTGCTTCATTTTCGTGCATTGAGGTAGAAGATTGGATTGTTAGAAACACTGAGAGGGGGGGGGGGGGGAATTAGTGTTTG
>MU226400.1:4790021-4810184 GCA_018584345.1 Thuja plicata | reverse complement strand
TATTGATAATGGATAAGGGAAATTCAAGGAATATATTATGGAAAGAAGAAATTGGTTGACAGAATGTCAGATATTTGTAAAATATTTGTTTGGCATTATTGTCAAAGGGAGAGAATGTATCCATATTATCATCAAAAACTATTCATTATCTGATTACTCCAAACAGGGAGAGATCATATCCAAAGGGAGAGAATTGGTATAAATTGCAAACATCAGAAGAAGACATCAAAGAAGAATAACAGTCAAAGAGGACACAACACATTAGAAGAAGAAACAGGAAAATTGCAAGAATCAAATCTAAGCTTACACAGAGCTTACCGACGGTCAGACATTTTTATCGATTATCAAAACAAACTGTTTGGTAATTTGATGAATCTCAACAATTGTATTTCATATTGTATTAGCAATAGTGTAGTATGATAATATAGTATGTTGCCATCGATGCGAAAGGGAGAGATTGATGACATGTAACTGATTAAATGTTTGACTATATTAAGTTGAAGATGATGCAAGACATTAAATCAATTAATGGTTTGTATTGTCATTAATGTCAACTTGATATCATCTGTATGGTCATATACATAATGCCAAAGACTTTAGAGAATCAATGAAACAAAGGTGATGCTTTCAACAATGCATAAAAGTCAAGTATTCACCAAGTGATAGACTACACCGGTGGAATGCACACCATCGGTAAAGATGAAGATAAAGTCATAGTGATGCCCGACGATCAGAAGATAGTGTTGCCCTATGAAGCAAAATCACAGGATACCCGATGAGATAAAAATAGTGTTGCCCGACAAGCAAGATCCAATGATGCCCAATGGACAGAGATCCCAAAGCTAACTGAAGTTGTACTGACAGAAATGGCAGTTGTCACCGGCAACAAACTGTAGAATTGACTGACAGAATAAAGAGATCAGAAAATGACAAAATATATAGCTGGCAGAGCTTAAAGATAGACTTAACTGGTTGTTTGATTTGTTTTATTTTACCACAGTTAAGTAAGTGATTTAAAGATGATTAACACAACTGGAAAGAAGATAACTACGAGATAAATCAGGAGTTAAAGTCGTAAATCAATTTGGCTAGATTTTTTTTCACACCAAGAATAAAGAACCAAGAATTAAGGAATATCATGTCTATTTAAGAGACAAGCATAACTCATTTCAAAAAAGGCCCAAAATAATCAGATACACGGGGGAGTGAACTGATAGAATATGCTGAAGAGAAACTGATGAAGGTTAAACTTCATGCAGTCCTGATCAATCAAGGTAAGGGAGAGCTAAAGAATTATGCAGACACCGACAAACAGAAAAGCACATCACAGAGCAGAAAGAGTTAAGTACAAAGGAAATTGAATCAATACATTGATCAGAAAGATATTGTAAGTAAATAGATCTTAAAATCTGTAATTCAATTGCATTAGAAACAGGTTTTTTTTTTTCAGTTTAACCATTGAAGCATTAAGTCTCCTAAGAGAGCAGGACTTAACAGTCTTTTGTAATTGAGGTATATCCTAATAGATTACCAGAAGGTTGACTCATTATAGTAGCACCGGTCTTACCTAAAGCCTATTGATAGTCTAAGAAGGAGGCTGATTCAAGGATGGTAGTAAGATTTGTATAAAGCCTATTGACAGTCATGAGACTGATTCAAGGATGTTATCATAGATGCCAGATACTTAGTGACAACCTATGTATAAAAATCCTCTAACAAGGTCGCACCTAACAGTGTGTTTGTAACCTTTAACAGGGTTGGCTCCTAACAGGGTTCACTTCAGAAGAGTGAAAATTTGGGGTACCGGTCCCAGTGGTTTTTCCCTTAACAGGGTTTCCACATTAAACTCCTTGTGTTATATGTGTATGGTTCATTACTTTATTGTTTTACATTCTACATATGCATTTATGGATTGACTGGTATACTTTGCATATTTACTGAGTATCAGTAAATACAGTTTACTGCTTATCTATTATCAAGGAGAATAAGGACAAACAAGGTAAACTGACAGACAGTTATTTTGTTTCAAGTATTTCAAAGGCATACATCTTGTAGGGACTGAATAATTGGAGAAGTATTGATTGGTGGATTAAAGTTTAAATTGGATAAATTTTTGAGGCCACTAATTCACCCCCCCCCTCTCAATTATTACTAACACTCTTCAGCCTTCTCAAGCTCTTTGGCTATCTTGGCTTCTATAGCTTTGTCAAGATCTTCTTGAGTGACTCCATGAACTTTTAGAATGCTAGATGTAATTCTGGATGCCTTCCTTTTGTTATCAACACTGTGTAAGATAGTATCTACTTCATTGGTCTTCTCTCTGTAATTGCCCCACCTAGGCTCATTTGGATCTTTGGGCGTAGACAATAGAACTTGTGCATATCCTTCTAACACATGTTCTTCTACTTCATAACCAAGAGGATGAATCCATTTGGTTCTAGGTTCAACTTCCTCCATGCAAGTGCAATCTGTTTCCACCATGAAACATATGGTATCCTTATATTTGTCAACTATCTTCTCAGATATTCTGAACCTTTTCTACACCTTGATCCTAAATGTCTTGATATCCATATCCATGGCATCCTTTACACTACTCTCTAAAGTGGCCTTAAGTGAAATCTGAGACATTGTGGGTTTGCTCCTGTCTAGATAAAGGTTTGCAACCTTTTGAACAATATGGAAATACAAGTAGATGATCAAAGATCCAAACTTGAATGTCTTTCTCCTATCATGCTTGATGATTCAAATGTTGTCAATCAATTGAGCGCGCAAGATCTCACATAGGTTGTATTGAGTGTTATCCTTCACCATTCTGATAGCTGCTAGGACTGTTGCTGCAGAGACACTATTTAACCTGCTTCCTTGCTGAAACTTATACCCAAGTATCATTGTTAGAAGTTTTATGTCATCTTCCTTGATAGGGTCAACTGTCATCCCGCACTTCTCACTTGTAGATAGGAAAACTTGTTCCACTTGCTTCTTGACGTCCTTGCCAGTAGGAAGAACTGGTCCAATTTTGGGAAGTCCGGTTAATTCATGGATTAATTTTGTAGTGATGCGCACAGGAACCTCACCAATCCAGTAAAGATCATCATGTATTCTTCTTAGAAAAATCTTCACCCATTCTGGCTCATCAAACTCATGCGCATTTGAGTATTCGAAGATAGGGTTATCAATCAAGTGTGTGAACTCATCCTTGAATGTATAGTCAGGTTTCATCATAGATCCCATATGAGTGGCTATGTTGATATTTCCTAATGTTTCTTTCTTACAGTAAATGTATGCACAGATATCTTCTACGTGAACAACACCTAACGGGGTTTTGGAAAAAGCTCCTTCCACATCATCTAGTATGGATTTGAATGGATGTTTCTTGAATACAAATCTCTTCCTCTCTGCAATATCAAATACTACTGGAGTTTCCATACTTACTTGGAACTTGCTTAAGTAGGGTTTCATGAAATTTTGAAACGGCGCGACTGCTAGGGTTCCGTTTCAACTTCTTATCCATTTTCTTAACTTCTAAATCTGTTATGCTTCCATGCTTTGATGCTCAGTGCTCCAGTGCTCTCAAAATTCTATGATCTCGAAAGCAAGTGTGAAGAAGATCAAACATTTACATTCTTTTAAAAAAGATATTGCATTTAATGTTTGCAACCATACACAAATTACTCAGAGAATTTGTAACTTTGATCACGATGCATTAGAGACAATGCCTGCATACATACTGCAATATCATGTGCTTATAACTATGAATCCATAGGCGCATACTCAGAGGTGAGTATACCAGCCGCGCAGGGGTCCTGAGCTAGAATAGCTCCCCCTAAGACCAAGAAGGTCTGTTCAAGAAGAAGTAGAGGGTGCCTCCACTGTGGATGCATCAACTACTTTGTCAACATCATTGTCCTTCTTTACTTCAACCCAAATTTTTCTTGAACAAACTTGACTTCTCCTTCTACTTCAAATAGTGATTTCTTAGGATCCTCCTTTTTTTGAGTTCTGGATCTACAAAACCTTGAGATGTGTCCAGCCTTTCCACATGTGTGACAAATAATAGGAGGTCTGATGCTATTGTTCATCATGCTACACTGCTTTGTTGTGTGTCCATTGTAGTTGCATATCTGACATGTAGTGTTCGGTAAATTTCTTTGAGGTTGATTTCTCTGATTGTTTTGATTCATTCTTCTTTGATTCTGCTGTGACTGATTTCTTTGATTTTTTTCTGCAATGTATAGCCTTGTGACCAAATTTATTACAAAAGAAACAGTAGCCATTGAAAGGTCTTACCTCTTTGCAATCTCTTGCCAAATGACCATGTTTGTTACATGCATAACAAGTTCTGTTAACTTGCTTGATTTCCCCTTTAGGTGGATTTGTTTTAATCTCTGTAACATTTTCAACTTTCTTTGCTTCTGAAGATACTTCATGAGCTTTCTTTCTTTCTTGCAATGAATTGATTTCAATTTGTGCTACACTGTATCCAAGACTAGTAGTGTCACCTTTTTGCTTTTGTGCATTGAGCTGAGATTGAAGTGAATCAGAACTTATGTGGAGTTTATCAATCTTATCCTTTGCTTCTGTTAATTCAGATTCCAACTTCTTCTTTATGTTTTTCAATTCCAGGACTTTCATGTTTGCTTTCAAGAGTTCATCATCTAGTTGTTTGCTTTTTTTGATCTTTTCTTCAATAGCAATTTGACTATCTATTAGTTGTTCATCTAGATTTTCAATTTTATCTTTTAGAGACATATTCTCTTCATTGAGCTTTTTGAGCATTTTCCCTAAATCACTTGTAGAACAACCTTTCAAATCTTTTATTAATTTCTTGATAAGCATTTGTGAGCCATCAACTTTCAGTCTAAGTTTCTTCATTTTCTTTTTCAGATCTATCAAGATCTTCAAGAGCTGATTCAAGATTCTTTTTCAAATGTTTTGCTTCTGCTAAGTCCATGATCTCCTCAAGTGGTTAAAATTTCTTTCAGGAGGACCAGAGCTCTGATACCAATTGTTAGAAACACTGAGAGGGGGGGGTGAATCAGTGTTTGTATATTTATTACTTTTCAGAAACTTAAACATAAATCAAACATACATTCAATGAAGCTTAACATAAAAACTCATAACACATGATATGATTACAAGGAAACCTTGATCAGAGGAAAACCCCAGTGGGAATTAGTACCCACAAATATTGTACTAGTCTAATGAACCTGTTAAAGTTCCTTTGCCCTATTAGAAGTAGTCTTTACAATGCAAGTACAATGACCTGGTTAAAGGTCTGACCCTGTTAGGAGTCTTTTACAAAAACCCTGTTAAAGGCATATGGCTCACTGCCTAGGCTCACTGCCCAATAGGATGAAGGCTACAACCTTCTGAAAGTTGATATACACTATATCAAAAGTGAATTGCTGTGATGACACTGTTGTCTGATCAGTTTTGTGTATGCGCGAATTCTCTTACTCTCTTAAAGAGCTATATCATATACTAACTTCATCATACTGCTCTTCTATATCTTCCTCTTACATAATAATCGACACTTGTAACATAACTTTACATTACAAACTTATATGTTCATATCCAAATAGGCGCGACCCAAAACAAGACTCTAGTCGGCCCTAGAACATAATACACAACACTTCCGAACAATTCATCTCAAGCGTGTTTACAACAATGCTAATTATATCATTACAAACATATAATCAAAGGTTCTTAGCCATTACATAACAAAATAATTCACGCTGATCAAAACACTAGTCGGCTTCCATGCTCTATCTTCTGGACTGCTAGTCTACTGATCTATCTATAACTTCTCTGTACTATTGTTCCATACTATGCATGTCTGGATGTAGTATGTACACATGTCATAGAACATATATCTAAACGCGCATATGATGACTTGATCTCTCACGCGCTGATGTGCTGATCGTTGAATATCTTTTTCTGCCCTATTTCCATACTTAGTCATTTTTCCTTCTGAGTTATCTTTGACAAAAACTTAGTATGACTTTGTTGCCATGATGACAACACAAAATGAGTCATGCATCCTCAGGAAGTCAACTTTCCAATAATATGATAAATTTTGAGAAGATTCCATAGATAATTTATGTCATTGAACCAACCCATGAAGATAAAAAAGGAGGTAATTGAGAGAGTTACAAGGTTTTGGTCTTCTGGTGGAATTCCAGTATTGAAGGTTGTTAAAAATGACATGGTTCATGATATCACAAGTGCAATAGATGATAACAGAGGAATGAAAATTAATGATATAATGGCTGATGATGTGAACTTCACAAGAATGGTTGTTGGTTATAGGATTTATCACTCCAATCTATATAATTCAATATCAGGCACAACTATCTATATTGCATATCATATGTTGAAAGAGAACAAAGAGTATGATCTCTATGAGGTGTTGAGGGGAAAACTAATTGAAAATACGATGAAGATAAAGAAGGACAAAAATAATGTTTTCAATTGTGGTACTCTTATTTTCTGTATTTTCTTTTACTTCATGCAAGAGTTCCCAGTAGTAGGTCATGTGAATTGGTCTGGTGATAGTCCAATTGATGTTCAAATTAGAGAAATGATGTGTGAAATGACTATTGAAATGAGGAAAACATCAATTTAGGATTATTTCAAAGGTTTCCAAAAGAACATGAACGATAGGAAAAGGATTCTGAAGACCATTGTTCAAAGGTATGAGAAGTACATATGTTTTATGGTTAATATTGATGAATGTCTAATGGAGGCAGTTGAACCTAGGACTTCTTGGGTCATGCAATTGGGATATGAAGTGGATGAAAAAATCCTAGATCTATATGCAAAGGACTTGCTAAGAAAGCCTAGGGATCCAAATGAACCAAGGTTTGGCATATACAATGAGAAAGAGCTTGCAGTGCATAGGTAACTAAAGAAGACTGGGATAGGTAGAAATGTGAGAAATAAGGTACCACATGTGAAGGAATTATTAAACTACCACGTCAAGATAAATGAACTAGCTAGTGATGTTGAAGAACCTATTGAGGTTAAATAACCAAGTTCTTCCCCCACACTTTCTCTGGGTAGACAGACAAGGAGTTCTACAATAGTGAAACCTTAAGTACTTTCACCTATGGAAGAGTAAAAAAGAGAGAAGTCTGAGGAGAAGAATAAGAATCCATAGGTCAAACAATAAATTGAGAGTAAGAAGAAATAAGAAGAGAAGAAGAGAAAATATGAAGAAATTTTGATCGAGGATGATGATGAGAGGGCAAACTCGAATATTGCAGTTAAGGAACTTAAGAGACAAAAGGTGATAGAGGCACCTAAGCCACCCAAGTCTACAAGGAAAAAACCTTCTGAAGAAACGAGCAAGGTGAGTAAAGAAACAAGATTAGGATATGATAAGTTAGGTATGTCAATTAATGACATGGTGAAGAATATTATTGCTAATGGTGTTTTGAGCTCAGTAATAAAGTTCTATGATAAACTTGACATAGAAGGAAAAAGAGAAATAAAATATGCACTAGTCAAGTATATGTACAAGTTCAAAAAGGCTTTGATTGAGATTGCATTAGAGCTCCCCAAATCTCTATATAACATTCTTTATGTAATGAAGAACACTGCAAATAAGAAGAGAAAGGAGTTGAGAGAAAAAGAAATAGTAGTATTGTGTCAGATGATATTGGTAGAAGAGATTAAAAATGTGATAAAAAAAAGGTAGAACCCCACTTTAGAAGAAAAATAAGGATGAACAGGATGGTGGTTGGTGAAATAGAAGATGTGGTTAAGGAAACTAGAAGAATAATGAAAAATATATTGCTGAAGGAAAACCTATCATTCATTATTGAAACACGAGGAACTGGCACTTCAATCCCTATTGAACTAGTAATTATATACATGTAAAATGCCAATGAGGTGTGAGATGTTATGGAGATCGAACCACTATTAGCTATAGGTATGGAGAAAGAGCCGGAGATGATGATAGTACAAATAAAAGTGAAAAATAAAGTTACTAATAAATATGCAACAAAGGAACAAGTCGCTATGGATACAAAGGGTAAAGGTGTAGCAACAAGAACAAAGATTGGAAAGGAAACACGAAAAGGAATGGATGCACCACATCAAGTGAAAAAAGAGGAAGGTATGGTAAGAATAGTAGAAGTAAAGGTTCAACCTCTAAATCAAATGTTTCCCCTATTAGTAGAGGAGCCAAAGGAGGTAGAGGGAACCAAGAAAGATGTGAAGAGAGAATGGAGAAAAGGAAAAGAAAGAGACACTTCTCAGGAAGTGCAAAAGTTTAAGTCAATAGATACACATGTGTTGAATGTTGAATTGAAAAAAGGGCCAATAGATCTAACAACTCTTCCCCCACTTCATAAATGGGAGTTATCTCAAGTAGTACAATCTCAAGCTAGGCAAGAGATTCTCAAGCATCATGTTGAGGATAGACAACTCTTGGAGAAAGAACATGAGGTGTTGCAGAAGGTAATACCTACTTATGTCAAAGATGACACATTAACACCATCTAATCAAGTCAAATTCCTACTTAACATAATAGATTCTCAATTCAATTTACTTGAACATGCTGCAAAGGTAAAAGAAAAGAATGATGTAAATTCCAAGAGATTTGAAGAGACTAAGTTGCTACTTGCACATAACATAACAATTTTGGATACCCACATTAAGGAGATGCAGAGTAAACTCAATGAAGGTGGGAATGTTTACAGGTCATGTTTGTCAATGAGAGTGTTTGTAATAGGTATAGAGAAGTAGATTCAAGAGAATGTGTTGGCATAACTGATGCAGAGATAAGTTTAGTATGTTATGGTTTGTGTTTGATGTGGATCTGATGATAGGTTGATTAGTTATGATGTTGTCATTGATGTCAACTTAGTGGTTGTTTATTAACAGTGTACTTGTTATGATGATGCATGTTCAAGAGGTTGGATCCAAATTTGTGTTATGAGTTGGCATGTGCAATCGTAAATAAATACTAAGTGATGTCTCTAGATCCTATATCTATGACCACACAAGTTTATCATATGTATGGTGTGAGTTATGATCGAGTGAAGGATGACAGTTCAATAGGAAGAACGGGATGAAGCCAAGGAGAAATGATTTGATGATTGTGTCAAATAGGTTTGGATTTAGGTTTTGTGGTTTAGGATATGTTATCTTGACTATGTTATGGGGTTTTTGTTATGACCGCATCATGATTAGGTGTTAGGTGATCGGAAGACCTAGTTTCAATGGATAAAAGGTCGTTTAGTAAAAAGAAAAAGAAGTTATAAGAACAATCAGTCAGATCCTCAACTGGGGATGATGAATTGTGTTGCAATTGGTGGTTATGTGTTCTAGGGATCGTAGTGGCATTTCATATCAGTGTGGAGTGATGAGTTGGTATTTCTATGATCACTATGATCAAATTTCTTGAAGTTGTGCAAGAACATTGGAGAGTGTGTTGTCATTTGACTTTTCTTTGTCAAATTGATGTGTGATGGATTTGGAGGCCGACCTGAGATTGTTAAGAAATTTATATATTGGTATTACATTTTAGGGATAGAGAATAAAGTCAGAAATATTGTAAAAAAAAGTTATAAGGCGGTTAATTTCCCTAATGAGCTTGAAATGTATTTATATGTAAAATGATGTATTAAGAAAATGTGTGTGGGAGAGAAAGATCATGGAAATAGTTGTACAATCATAGAGTTTGGATAGTCTACATGTGAAGTAGAGATTGAGATTGAACTAGATCTATACTAGAAAATGAGGAGTTTTATTTTCTCAGATCACTTTCACTTGTTGATTCCTAATAGTTTTTGCAAGAAAATCCCTTAACTAGGTAGATCCTAACAGGTCTGAATTGTAAATCCTTTAACTATATGACTCTTTAATCAGGGTTTGAAATCCCTTAATAGGGTTACTCCTAATAGGTTAAATCTCCTAATAGGGCTAACAGGTAAATCCCTTGACCGAGTGGCTCCTAACAGGGTCTTTCTCTTAATCGAGCATTTGTTAGCTCCTAACAAGGCTAAGATCTTAACCGGGAGTACTTCAAAAGAGTGAAGAATTATTTGTGGGTGTCATCCCCGCATGTGGTTTTTCCTAGTTGGGTTTCCATGAGAAAAATATTGGTGTTATTGTGTTGCATGGTTGTGATTTTTTATCTTCATGAGTTTGTTTATTCATGAAATGGATGTTTATTGATGCAGCTTATTGAATGGTTTATGAAAAGATTGATTTGTTAGATTACTGATTCAACCCCCCTCTTAGTAATCTTGGACCTAATAAAACTAAAAATTGGTATTAGATCCTTGGTCCGCTTTGTGGTAAGCCTAACAGATTGAGGAAAAGATCCAATGATGAGGAAGGAACCTCCTAAGTTTACTAAGGGAAACTACCTGGTATGGAGTGACAGAATGAAGTTATATCTAAATGGTATAGGATCATAATATTGGATGCATGTCACACACAAGTATACTACCCCTTTTGGAACTCTCACTATAGATCAACTGAAGGAACAAAAGGAAAATACTCAAGCACATGAAGCTATTGTAAGTACCCTATCTGATATTTAGTATGTCAATGTTCATAGACTTGATACTACCTATGATGTTTGGGAAAAGTTGAAACTAATATATGGAGGAGATATTCATGTGCAAAAAGATAAGTAATAAAGTCTTAGAGTAAAGTATGATGACATGAAGATGGTAGAAGGAGAGAACATTGCACAATATGGCCTAAGAATAAAAGAGGTTGTTGGTGCTATCAGAGGTGTTGGTGGAACTATTGAGGAAGATGTTGTGGTAAGTGAAATGTTGAGAACTTTATTGCCTTCTTTTGTTATTAGAGTGTCTACTGTAAATTAATTGAGGAATTTTGACAATTTTACTATCGATGGACTTATCGGTAAGCTTACTTTATTTGAGTTAAATAACTTTGATAATAGTATTCCAAGAGTTGAGGCAACTTTCAAGGCACCGGTGTCTAATGTACCTTTAATGAAATGTAAAGAAGTAAGTCATGATTCTGATTACATGTCAAGTTACACCAGGGAACTTGACACCATCTTGGAAGATGAAAGGAGACAAGGAAAGCTTGAAGCACTACTAGAAAAGAGATTGTCTAGAGGGACTGGCAAGTACAAACGTAAGATACCACTGAAATGTTTTTCATGTAACAATATTGGACATATTTCTGCTAGATGTCCTAATGGTGAGGAAAAGGATAATCAATAAGTTTAAGGGAAAAGGGAAGAAACAATGCTATGTTGTAGTTGATGAAGGAGTTACCGATGAATAATCGAAAGATAATGAGGAAGAGGAGATTGTACTTTTTGCATTCAAAGAAGATCCTTCAAAAGGAAAAAAGACACTGGTTTCTCACATGGGACACAAGGATGAATGGATTATAGATAGTGGGTTCTCAAATCACATGACCTGTGACAAGATTTGGTTCATTAATCTTAATGATTTTGATGGAGGTGTGCTAAGGTTTCATAACAATACACCTTTTCTGGTCAAAGGAAAAGGAACTATTTCTCTGAATGTTAAGAGTAATATAGATGATGTTTATTTTATGGATATTCTAACACATAATCTATTGAGTGTGGGTCAGCTAAATGATAAAGGTTACAGATTGGAAAACAAAGGAGGTATATGCAGAATAATTGGAAGCTTGGGTGATGATATTGCTACCAATAGGAAGACAAGAGGTAATCTTTTCCATCTGAATAATACTATTAAAAAAAAAATTGTTGCAAAGGTTGAAGATAGTTGGCTATGACATAGAAGGTTCTGTCATGTAAATTTTGATAGTTTGATCAAAGTAAGTAAGAAAAATGCAGGAAGGGGATTTCCACAATTAGTCAAGCCAGACAACATTATGTGTAAGGAATGTCTGTTGGGTAAGTTAACTAGTTCTACTTTCAAAAGAAATTATTTTTACTCTGAAAGCATACTTGATTTGGTGCATACTAATCTTTCTGGGCCTATGAGACAAAGAAGTTATTCAGGTGATAGATATTTCATATTTTTTAGTGATGACTATTCTAAAATGATGTGGGTAACTTTCTTGAAGAAGTCTATTGCATTTCATAAATTCAAAGCATTTAATGCATTGGTTGAAAAGGAATCAGGTAAGAATCTGAAATGTTTAAGGTCTGATAGAGGGGGTGAGTTTACTTCTGCAAAATTTGTTAAGTATTGTGAAGAAAATGGAATCAAGAGACAAATGTTTGCACCAAGGGCTCCACAAAAAAATGGTATTGTAGAAAGGAAGAATAGAAATATAGTGGATGTTGCAAGAATAATGTTAATTCAAGGTGATGTACAAAAACTATACTGGAGAGAAGCAATTAGTATTATTGTTTACATACTGAATCAGGTGTTAGTAAAGAAAGGAACCGATAAGACACCTTATGAGCTATGGTATGGTCACTCACATAATGTTAAATATTTCAAAGTCTTTTGCAGGAAATTTTATATTAAGAGGGATGATTTCATGGGCAAGTTTGATCCAAAAAGTGATGAAGGTATTTTATTGGGTTATTCTACTAGAAGAAAAGTATATAAGTGTTTCAATAAGAGAACAAACAAAATGATTGATAGTGAAAATTTAAAGGTGAATAAATATCCTAATAAATATGGTGATTCAAGAAAGCAAGTGATAGAGGATGATCGAGAGATTATGTATATTGAACCGGGAGTGCATGGACTTATAGAACAAAATAATGTGGAAGAGGATGTTCGAGAGATTGTGTATATTGAACCAGGAGTGCATGGACTTATAGAACAAAACAATGTGGAAGAAATGAATCAATCGACAGAAGAAGAAGCTCCTAGATGGGAACTAGTGATACCTAGGTATGTGAAGATGAATCACTTTTCCGATCAGATTAAAGGTGATAAGAATACATATGTTCTAACCAGAAGAAATATCAAAGAAAGTACTTGTTTGATTTCCAAGAATGAGCCTAAGACAGTGAAAGAAGAAATAAAGGATGATGATTGGGTAAGAGCTATGGAGGAAGAACTTGATCAAATTGAGAAGAATGATACATCGACACTTGTTCCCAGATCTGGAGATAAAAATGTGATTGGTACCAAATGGGTTTTTAGGAACAAATTAAATAAAGATGGAGATGTAACCAGAAATAAGGCAAGGCTTGTATGTAAGGGCTATGCATAAGAAGAAGGACTAAACTATGGATAAATTTTTGTTCCAGTGGAAAGCTTAGAAGGGGTAAAAATTTTACTTGCTTATGTTTCTTATAAGAAGTTCAAAGTTTTTTAAATGGATCTTAATTCATCTTTCTTGAATGGAATTCTTGAAGAAGAGGTCTATATAGAACAACTTGTTGGTTTTGTATTAACAAAGGATAATGACATGGTATGCAAGCTACAAAAGGCACTATATGGACTGAAACAAGCTCTAAGGAAATGGTATGAAAGGTTACATTTGTATCTTACTTAGAATGATTTCAATATAACAAGTGATGATAGTAATGTGTATCTAAAAGTTGAAGGAGATAATTTGTTGCTAGCTGACATATTTGTTGATGATATAATCTTTGGAGGATATTATGAGATGAGTTTGAAATTTTCTAAAGAGATGAAGGAGTTTGAAATCTCAATAATTGGGGAGATCAAATTCTTTACTGGATTGCAGGTTTCACAACTAAAGAATGGTATATATATCAGTCAATCCAAATATGTGAAAGAAGCACTCAAGAATTTTGGTATGGATGACTCCAAAACCCCATGGAAACAAGATGTAAATTTTCTAAGGAAGATGAATCTGATGCAGTAGATACTAATTTGTACAGATCCGTGATCGGTAAGTTGCAATATGTTGTTAATAGAAGACCAGATATTGCTCATGCAGTTGGAATAGCTATCAAATTTTAATCAAATCCTAAGCAATCTCATATGGTTTCAGTCCAAAGGATATTCAGGTAATTGAAAGGGATAATTGACTATGGTTTGTGGTATGCTCATGATGGTTATTTTTCTTTGAGCGTATTTACTGATGCAGATTGGGCAGGAAATGTTGATGATAGAAACAATACAAGTGGTATAATTTCACTGATGAAGAGTGTATAATTATTTGTGGGTGTCATCCCCACACATTGTTTTTCCCAGTTGGGTTTCCAAGAGAAAAATATTGGTTTTATTGTGTTGCATGGTTGTGATTTTTTATCTTCATGGGTTTATTTATTCATGCAATGGATGTTTATTGATACAAGTTGTTGAATGTTTTGGGAAAATATTGATTTGGTATATTACTAATTCAACCCCCCTCTCAGTAATCTTGGACCTAATTAAACTAATAGAATGAACACAAAATGGAACAAATAGCTCAATCATTTGATTCTCTAAATTCTTCAATATCAGAATCTAAGAGTCAAGTAATCTATTTACTTGACAAGATCCAAAAATTGGAGAAGGAGAAGGAGAAGTTAAAATCAAGGATTAGTGAATTATAGAGTTTTCTTTCCCCCAAACTTCAAACACTTTCTAGTGCAATAACAGAAGCACAAGTTTCTTTTACAACATCAGACCTAGTGAACTTACAAGTAGTTGAAGATATAATATTTTTGTTCAATGGCCACATCATAGTTTTGGATAGTCTTAAGAAGGGATGAGATCAAGATCTATAATTAATGAAGACTATATGTGCAAATATCTTCCAATTAATGCAAGTTCCACAAAATATTTTGCCTACATATATATGTATATAACTTTTTGATCGTCATAGGATAAGGGGGAGTGATAGTTTGAGAATAGGATATTTAACATATCATCCTTTTCCATTGATGTTAAAGGGGGAGTAAAGCATGTGAAAATATGTTGATCTTTCTCAGAAGGAGTAAAATTCTATGTAGTTAGATAGTGTATGGGCACTTAGTAAAATTTTCACTAAGTGTTGCCATCAATGCCAAAGGGGTAGATTGTTGGAAAGAGACACTGCATAGAGAACTTATTATGAGCGTATGCTATAATTGATGAAAAATACATTATTTTTATTCATGGTATACATGCACATGACAATTTTGGAGCCCCTACCAGAAGTCACATGAAGATCTAACTAAGTCCAAGCTGAAGAATAGTGTACACTGGTAGGATATAAAGAAAGGTTTGGTGAGATTTATAGGGAATATTTTATAGCGCACATCTAGGGGAAGAATAAGGGATGTGTACAGATTATTTATAGAGAATTTGAAGGTATGATGTTAATATTTGATAAGGTTTTGAAGATCTGAGAAGCATTTTTTAGCACTTAACATAGTTGCAGTCTGATATGGTGTTAAATCATTGTGCGAACATTGGAAATAGTAATTGGAGAAAACTTTAATGATTCAAATGCATATCCAACATAGTTAGAAACCTAAATTGATATTTTTGGGAGGGAAATAAGATGAATTTGAGGATTTGGCCAACTGGTCAAATGTGTTACATTTTCCAAGAATTTTTTAGGGAAATCTGACTTGTTTGATAAAATCCTATTGTGAAAACCTATATAATGGATTGATCGGGTTTTTTAAGTGTGGCTGATGATGTTAGAGATTGTTTTGTTGAATTAAAAGTATACAGAGTAGTGCGGTAGACAATATTTGATGTGGTTTATAGAGATCTGATATTTTGATTGTGAAGAACAAGGTAACACGACAGTCATTTTTGGTTTGTGGATTAGATCGACATTTGAGCTTACATGGAATTGTGATTAGACATTATAAGATGTTATTTTGGTCATTCAAAAATCTGAGATTATTGTAGTGATCAATTTATAAGACAGTGAGTCTTCCTTAGGGTTGTATCCCAAGGCATTTTACTTTGAGCAATGAGCTCTAGGAAGTGAGTCTGATTGCATGTGCAATCCCCATAGATATTTGTAAGACTTTATTTTTGAAGAATATTGTCTTTGTGGGTGTCACCCCCACTGTTATTTTTTTCCCTAAAATGGTTTCCATCATAAAAAATAATAGTGTCATGGTGTGTTATGTGGGTATGATGGCTTAATACTTTATGTTCTTGCATGTTTACTTTTCAATTTGATTAATAATATATGTTGCAAGTTTTTGTGAGTTAATAAGTTATTCTAAGAAGTATTGAAATCTCATTGTTAAATTTTTGAATTTATAGAACACTGATTCACCCCCCTGTTAGTGTTCCTTTAGACTAACAACAATACTATGATGAGATCCCCCAAATTTTCAATAACCTCCTTGCTAAAAATACTATAACATGACCCAATTGTCATTACATTACGATAGTTGTTCTTGATGTTGCAATAAGCATCACACTGCAAAATGAAGTGTCTTTCAAATTCAACAACCACATAAGTGCAAAGTACGCACACTCTTTCTTCCCAATTTTCATTTGATCATTTGCACCTCCGAGTTTCACACCGAATTTGATGAGAGTATTTCTTGATTCAACAATGATAATTTTGGCTTTCCACAAGATATAGGCCTTTATGTACACTTTTTGAGAGAGATTGCAAGTGAGATTGAACTCCTCAATATTTTTTTTTCTCCCAAGAACTTTACCCAAAGAATTTGCTAAATTTATCTTAAACATAATATTTTATCTCTTTGTTGCCTAAGGGGCACACATTTAAAAATATATTCCATTTGCACATCCATTTTTTGTTTTGCCTCATCCAAGTCTTCTTTCTTTTGCTTAAGCTATCCCTGAAAATAATGTTTGGTCATCTACTTGTTTCCATGTTTTAAAATCTTTTCAAATATCCTATGAGATGCATCATATAAATTTCTTCAATAGGGACTACCCCCGCTTCACTCAATAAAATATCATAATTAAATGAACATGTAATCTTAAACTTTCTTTT
The DNA here is from genome assembly GCA_018584345.1 of Thuja plicata. NCBI lineage: Eukaryota > Viridiplantae > Streptophyta > Pinopsida > Cupressales > Cupressaceae > Thuja > Thuja plicata. The sequence goes on along the minus strand of MU226400.1, from coordinate 4,793,354 downwards.
GATCAAGCGCTTTTGAATTCTCTAAATTTGTTTCCATTGCGAAATATAAGTATTTTTGGCCCACAATACACATCCATAAAGTACAACTAGGAGCACTAAAAGACCATAAATAACCTAGAGAGTATTCCAATCCCAAATTTCAACCTCTCTACATCTATTTTGAAGAGAAAATTGTGCTTTCCACCCACCCAGATTCATTTTTTTTTCTGCAACCTTCCCAAATCAATTTTTTGTTGAATTCAAACCCAAGATATTTATACTTCTTAAATTTTTCAAGAGTGTTGCCTTAAAAATGAAAAACTATTCTAACTTTTCTTTATTTTGTTATAAATTATCATGATTTTGGTCTTGCTAATATAACTTGCATTCCAACTAAACTATAAAAATGCCCACGTGTCAATAAGTGCTCTTGCAGCCCCTGAACCAAATTTGCAATCAAAATAAGATCATCGGCATATAGAAAAGCTTAATCACAAACTCCCCTAAATGAACCCCATCACCAGCTTGACAAATTAACCACTCCTCAAGATTTTCAATATAGAGACCAAAAAAAGTAGGGGACGTTGGGCACCCTTTCTTGACCCCAATGTCACTCCTAAAACTTTATGAGATGCATGTTGAAGATCTAGTTTTAACTTTGACTTCTTCATAAAGCCTATGAGAAGGAGCCCTCATATGCAAAGGAATCCCAAGTTCTTCCAACCTATGCCACAATTGAGCTCTAGGCACCATGTCAAATTCCTTTTTTGAAATCAACAAAACAACAAAAAGGTTCTTCCCCTTTCTCCTAAACCTTTTTTATTAAATGCCTCAAAGTGATGTCATGGCCAATCGTAGACTATTTGGGCCTAAAACCAGCATGTCCTTTTTCTCACTTATATTTTTATTCTACCCATGTAATGATTTTATTTTCTATCATGCTACCAAATAACTTTGCAAATAGTGGACAATACCTAATCAATAGATTTAAATAATCTACATGCGAAAATGCTTTATAAAGCAGAGCAAAAATGACAACGTGAAATAAAGAAGGTTTTTATTCCTAACAGGCACGGGGGTTTGACATCTAATTTTGTGCGGGATGATGGTGCTTTCTGCTTTAGGCGGCCAAACAACTGCATTACTGATCAGTCCCAATGGGTAAATCACCAACGACCTTCGACTTTGATGGAGGAGCTATGCCCTTCTGCTGAATTTCATGCGACTATGCCTCCTTATTTTGGCCCCTTGCACCATTACGGAAGGTATTTTACTTCGGTTAGAGATTTAAACAAATAGTTCTTTATTTTTTATAGAACCAGGTATGCGCATTATCCTTATCTTTTGAGCTCGAAGTTTACACAGAATTTAGTCTCTAAAAAAGGAAGTGTTGGTAGATCTCTTTTTTCTTCTAGGGTTTCCCCAAAAGTTATTCCCCAATATTTACCAGCCTCTAAAAATGAATGGCAACCGGCTTATATGTAGAATGCACAAAGATTTAGAAGCTTTCAACATAGGAAGAATAAGCCTAACTTATATCGACGAAATGGCAATTTTTTACTCCCCACCTTTAACAATTTTGAGCACCTCCTCAAAAATAATATAGAAGATAGGGATATCTATACCCTGCCTCATCGCAAAAACACAGTTAAACCTAATAGTGCAAATATCATACCAAATCAACATCAAACCCTAAACTCCTTAGAGAATTCTAATAAGGAAAATGTCATCATTAAGGGAGAATATCTCTTTACAAAAGGATTTAGGGCTCACTGTGCAGCTTCAGGTTTGTACGGGAAATGGTATGGTCATAAACTTGAAGGGAATAATCTCAGAGCATGGCTCCTTGAATCCTTTGGAGAATAGGTAAGTATGACTATTTTAAATGATAACTGCTTTTATGTGGAATTCAGAAATGTAGATATTAGAAATAAATTATTATCTGAAAAGTTTTGTTTTTTTTGAGGGCATGCAATTAAATTTATTAAATGGCAACCAAATTTTAATAAAGACATGTTTGATGACATTTTCATTCCTTATTGGTTTAGAATTAAAAATATGCCTGTTGAGCTTATGCACAGTAAGGTTTTATCCCAAATTGGTGATAGAATAGGGAAAACTCTAGGGTCTCTAGTCTTATCGATGCTCATGAAGTTCGTAATCATCTATAGGAGTGTTTTGGTTGCATATGTTGTATGTGATATGTTGTGGTGATTGAAAACTCTAGGGTCTCTAGTCTTATCGATGCTCATGAAGTTTTTAATCATCTATAGGAGTGTTTTGATTGTGTATGTTGTATGTGATATGTTGTGGTGATGGAGTCCTAGTCTGTAGAACTCCATGTTGCGTGATTTCCTTCCCTTGAATGATGTGTGGTTCGTGAGTGACCTATTTCTTTGCCTCTTGAAGTGTGATTTTATTTATCATGTATAATTAGACTTGCATGTTGTATTGAATAGACTTTTTTTTGAATTATATGTAGTGTATGGTGTGAGTGTTGTAATCAACTCTTATGGAATATGATTGTTATGGAAATTAAAAAGTAAATTCTTGTTTGTTCATTACTTCATGCATTGTTTATAAATATATATGTATCATTCATTAGGAGTGCATTAATGGATTTAGAATTGTACTCGTTATTATAGATCAAATTGGGTAAAGGACCTAAGTCCCCAAGTAAATGTGCATTGCATCCTTAGTAGAATTCATAATTGCATGAAGTTGCATAAGATGATGTTAGGATTTAACATATTGTCGGTCTTGAGTGATTGTGTGCATACTCTAAGGCATCTAACGTAAAATATCTTGGATGTCGTGAAGTGATTACTCCCTTGAGTGTGGCTAACCCTAGTCACCTTGTTATGTGAAATTTTTTTCTTATATTGGTTATTAATTTTTGGTTGATTGATATCTTGTTGTGTTGTATGTGGTCAACACTAATTTCTTTTGAATTTTCTTATAACTGGATTAGTCACCCAAATCTCTTCTCGTCTAATTGTGGCACTAAGTCATATTTGATTTATTGTTGGAATTGTATACATTTTTGATATAATGTTGAACTTTGGAAGTTCTCCCATTTGGGATTTTTCTTACTATTGTATGGTGGCTATTCTGAATTTTTGTAGTTGTTGACCATGTGTTGTGATAAGTATTGTTTCTACCATGTTCTTTATGGACCTCTGATAGTATGTGTAAGGGAGGATATCGCAGAGATTGCACTATAGTTTTAGGTGAAACGAGATGCATTATGTAATTCATGTGTTTACGTGAGTGTTGCATTAGGTAATGGTTGCATGAGATGTTCAAAATTTCTATTTGATACGAAATTGATGTGTCTTCTATGTTAAGATTTAG
>MU226400.1:4755402-4776901 GCA_018584345.1 Thuja plicata | reverse complement strand
GTATATATATGTGTGTGTGTGTGTGTGTGTGTGTGTGTGTGTGTGTGTGTGTGTGTGTGTGTGTGTGTGTGTGTGTGTGTGTGTGTGTGTGTGTGTGTGTGTGTGTGTGTGTGCCTCTAAGTATACAAATTGAAAAATATGCATTTTATCATACAGATATATTCGATGATTATAAAGGGTACTCAAGATTATTTTTTCAAAAAGTTTTAGTATGATGAGAATTAAAATGTTTATCTAAGCTTTCAAAGTTTTTCACAATGATGATAGGATTCAAATGATATTTTTAGAAAGATAAAACAAATATAGGAAAAATAATAAATTACAGAAGAGGAACAGATAGAATTGCAGAAAGATATGACAGAAGTAAATTAGCAAAGAATTATAATGATAACATATACTGAGTTAATAATCAAATACATCCTTATTCTTATTTCATCCTTATTCTTAGATATATTCAGATAGGTCTTGATGATATTCTCCCAAAGGCATGTTTTTAGATTAAATTGGAGGGCAGTCATGTGATAATATTATGTTTCTGGGTAGAATAAGTTATGATTTTTAAGTGATGAACTGCATTAATAGTTTCTTTTATGAATGAATTAAAAAGTATGAGCAAAACAGAGTAGATTTTATGCATAGACAAGATAAATATGGCATATATTTTAAGGAGTATTGCTTTTTCCAATATAAGGGGAATTTATATATGATGGAAAGTCATATGCATTTCCAAATATATTCAGACAGATCTTTTTGATATTGTCTCAAAAGAAAGATTTCAAACTGTAAGTTAGGCATGAGATAGTATTATAATCTGGGTTAAAGTAAGATCTAGTCTCAAAATGATGAACTATATTATTCGTCCCTTTTTTTTCAGAACTATAAGGTGAGCAGAACAGAGCATATGATATAGATAAGGGGCATAGATAAATATATAGGGAATACCCTTTTCTTTTTTTAAAAAAAAATCATTTTTCCCAAATAAGGACGGAGGAACTTTGTAATATGTAATGGGTAATAACAGATTTTAAATCTTCAAAATGGAGCCTATAATTTTATAATATTAGAGATGGAAATTAAGGAGTAATAATGAGTAACCTTCTACTGGAAGTTCCTTTATGATATAGACTCTCAATATAAAAGCAATGGTTATATAGGAAAGCATATACATTGAGACAGGTATAAGTACGAATACATACTATTTAGAAGGATATATTAACAATGAATAGAGAAGAAAAAATAAAGATATGATTCTAAATTATGAATAAAAGGAGTAATAGAAGACAATACTGGTAGAAGGAATGGACTTGTGAAAATGGACTAACCTTATATACTCAAAAGGTTTTTGTATAAAGAAAGGCCATGCAGGAATAGGTATGAGAAAGCACCAGAGTATACTGACAGCAAAAATGTAGATCAGAAAGGACCTGATTCAGAGGACACTGGTTTTTAACAAGAGGACTGATCAGAAGAAAGACTGCAATCTAACAATTAGAAATTGACGGATGTACTGTAAAATTGGATGTATTTATATATTTTCAAAAACAAATGGATAAGATCCATAGTTTTTCTGTAAATGGGGGAATGCCCTCATAATTTTAATGTAAATTTAATCTGGACTTCGGTCCCAGGCTAGACTGGAGGTTTTCTTCTCCATTCTTTCCTACCAGTGCCCACAGCGAATGGAGTTTTGTAAAATTGTGATATATACTATTAATAAAATTTTGCTACGGCCTTTTACCGATCAAAAAAAAAACTTTGCAAATAGTGGATTAATCATAATGGTTCTCTAGTTGGAAGGATTATTTATGTCCCCACTCTTAAAAATAGGTATTTCTAGACTAGTTATCCACTCCTTAGGGAACCCTTATTGAATGAAGTTGTTGAATATTTTTCATTATGTGAGGTGCAAGAAATGTCACCCCCCACTTTAGATACTCTGCTTGAAGATCAACCAAATCCTTAGCTTTTCCAAATCCCATCTTAATACCTATCTCTACATCTTGCACAATGAAAATCATTGTTGTAGTGTTGACCATAGGACCAGGGACAACCTCTACATTATGCTCATAGATTTTCCTTGCACAATTGAACCATTATGTATATATAATATTGTTTTCAATTTCCTTCATTTGATGTTGAAGTTCCTTCCAAAATAATCTGGGGTTATTTTTTCCAAGGTAAATTAGTTCTTCACATCTAATGCTCATGAAATCAGATTTTTTCCTTTTCACAATCTTCTTGTATAATTTGATATTATTAAATATCCCTTTCAATGTTCTTCTAGCATCTTTTCATTCCTCATCAAACCACATGTTAGCCAGGAAACAATTCATTACTGATTTCTTAATTTTGGCTCTTTTGCAAACATTTAGAACAACTTGAATTATATTTGTTAGTTCATGAGTGTAAAAAAAAATCTACCTTTTGAAGGTATCTACTAGTGATAAATAGTTTTCTCTATATGTTGTCTCTTTTTTCCCAAATTGGATTTAGATACACGGGTCTATGATCTAATTTTATGTCCCAAATATGCTCACCAATCAAAACTTGTTTTACCTTCTCAATCAATCTTTATGAACACGTGAAATAATCAAACCCATTATAGTGTTGCAACTAGAATTTCCCAAATTTTTCCATCTATCCAAACCATGTACCATAAAGTGTAAGAAATTCATCCCCAAAGTGATTTCCATATTTATTGTCCTCGGAGTACCTTCACCATTGCTGATTGCTTTCTTCCATAAGCCAAATCCGGTTGCAATCCTCTTTAGAACAAATAACATTGGCTTTCTCATTAGTTTTCCTAGTATTGAAGTCTCCCATTAGGATGATTTCTCCTAACAGAGAAAACTCATCAATATATTTCCTTAATGCTACAAAAGGGTCCTTACTGTCTAACCCATTGTGTTTGTATGTTCTTGAGGCTTTCATAGAAAAGTAAAAAGAAACAATTATAATGTTATTTTCAAATTCTGATATTTTGACCATGTTTATTGTTTATTTGAATCTTATCTTTCCAACTGGATAATGTTTCCTTCTTTCTCTTTCACTAAGATGATTATACCACTGTTTGCTTTACCATTTTCTTCTCCCTTGTTCACCAACTTAACATACCCTTTAAACATAGGAGTCTTGCACCCTTCATGATCGCGATTTTCCATGAGCCAAATAATGTCTCTTCCTTCTGTAATAGACCCTAACCCAATAATATGGAGGAAAGAGGGATGGTATATGCCTAGGGTTGGAGCACGCTAGCCCATTTGTATTTTGACCTTAAGTGTTATGTCAATTTTGAGTTCTTTAGTATTACTTATTGTACCTTGCTACAATTATGGATGTTTGAGCGCATCACTTGCACTAGACTAGTTGGATTCCCATGTCTAATAGATGGAAACAATCCCTAGGTGCACGCCTACACACTAGTGTGTTGAGACTAGAGATTCTATGATTTTCTATTTTGGAGATTGATTGTGGATCATCTTAGGGAGGGAAACATGTTCTAGCATCTATATAAAACATGGAAACACAGACAATAGATCATTTCCAGCTTCCTAAAATGTATCACAACTAATTCCTTTCCAACTGTCATGATAATTGTTGTTCCTTACAACTAGAGGCAATGCATGTAAAATTTCAGCTAGGTTTGGACAATACTAGATGACCCACCAATATATATTTTCTCAACCAAGAGCATAGTCGGGCCACACAATCAACCCTGGCCTATTGTTGACAATGTGAACTCTACCAAAAGTGGCAATGATGATGATCACCTTCTTCCAATGTTGTACAAATATGATGTTGGCATGATCGATGGGCTCTTAGGTTGGTGACAAGCTATAGGTTCAACACCTCTCTTCACACAACCTTCATGAGGGTGATCTCAATGTTTAGTTATTTGATGCAATAGGGAACCATGAGAGTGCACATCAAGCACCTGGCAGAGGAGAGGAGATAGAGGCACGAAGGTAGCCTCATTAATAGAGGAGAGTACCCTCCTTAGGGGTAGCACGAATTATTTTGGTGGTCCTATTATCAAGGCCCTATATAATTCTTTCATTTCTAGTAGGATCACCACTTATTACTCCTTAAATCAAGATGCCCCCATTTATACTAGCAAGGACAGTAAGATGATCTAGCAGTAGGTTTACCCTACCAAATCTTGATTGGTAGACTGGAGACACAGGTATGAGTCTAATTTTGATTATGATAAAGATGCTTTTATTTATGTACGTATGATTATATAATGGAGGTATTATCATTGATCTTCTCTCGATGGTTGTGGTGCATTTAGCAGTGTCTTAGCTTCTTTAGCCATGCACTATGGGATATGGTCCCAAATATTTAGACACAAGGCCCTATCTTGGATGTCTTCCATCCACACCAGATAATTGGGAGCTACATCCATCTATTTGAGTCAATGTCATGCCTAAGGAACACCTATGAGGAGACCAAAGTGGATTTGGTGCAGCAAGAGGCTAACCCTAGTATTGCAATGTGACAAAAGGAACAATGAGATGTAGAGCTTTGTACTATCCTTTTTGAGCAAGAGAAACCTATGGTATGGTTTGAATGTGTTGAGTGGGAACATGCCCTATAGAGATATATCCAAAACCTCAAGAGGTAGGTTTATTTTATTCAGAACAATTTGACCACTAACCTTACCACCTCAAAGTGTAACAACTGTTAGGTAATCTGATAGTGGCAAGATAGTGAAAGGATGCCCTTTGGGGATGAGCTAGTGGCCCAACAAGAGCACATCGTCTCCCAAAGGAAGACTATAGCCAAGATGAGATGGCTCTACACACATAGAACATCAGCTACATGATCTCATTATACTTTTTTCAAGTATCTTCTTGGCTTATAAAGGGATCCTCTTAGGCTAGCAGGCTCAAGAAACCATGCACCAAGAGGATTTTGATCTTTTATATTGTATAGACATTAGTTTTTATATACAAGAATATTGACATCATGCTTTTGTAGTGATGCGAGACATGTGCATTTGAGATTATATATATATATGTATGTATATATACGTATATAGATATGTATATATTTGTGTGTATATGTGTATGTATATGTATATGTATGTGTGTGTGTGTGTGTATATATATATATATATATATATATATATATATATATATATATATATACACACATGTGCGCGCACACACACATATTAATTTGATGTATGTTATGGGTGCTTTATGATGTATGATTAGATTAGATGCCATTATGATTTAATTAAACAAATGTTATATATGCTTAATCAAATACAAAAATGTTCTAACATAACATGATGCTATAGATAGAAGCATACTCCAAAATAAAATATGTGTAATTCAACTAAAGATAAAAAACACATTATTATTTATCTATATGATTTGATGCAATGCATAGAACTAAAACACATGTATATCCAATTTGTACAAAATGAAATTAACCATACATGCACACATCATAACACAACAATAGTGGATAACATGTTGATAAATAAATTTCATATCACAATGTACTTAGCATTCCAAAGAGCATCTAGTATCATGCACATGAAACATAGAATGATTCTACACATACTATCAATGCAAGTACATGACATTGATAGGTTCCTTTAGTGGTGTACCATCTACCTATGATAGATTGTAGGCATGTAGACTAAGGTGATTATCTATAGACCTACCCAACTAGGAATGAACTTACCCTTTTGGTCAAGTGCCTCATTTATGTTTCTCTGGTTCTCGTAGAGAACCAATTCACCTATGTTGAAAGTACAAAAAGTATTTTTTGATTGTACTGCTTGGATTTTGTGACAAGATTGGATATGCTCAAGGGCCTTTATTTAGTGTACATAGATAATTCAAGATAATTTGGATAGTTTGCATGATAGGTTTCATCATCAATCAACCCTCCACGAGAAATTCACAACAAAGGAATTTATAACTCAAGAAGAATTAGGTCATTAGCATCATTCATGAGACTGTATGGTGTGGTACCACTCATTTCCTCGGAAACTTGTGTGATAGGCCCATAATGTGTAGGTTAATTGGACATGAACACCTTTATCACATTTACTAACCATTTTTCATAAGATCTATTCAATGGTCTTCTTCAAATATTTTTCATGACTATTGCATTAAGGATAATATGGTGTAGAGAATCAATTTTGAATTTAAAATTTATTGAGGAATTATTTCATCTCTTTGTTCTTAAATGATGTAGCATTACCAAAAAAGGTAGAAGGTACTTCAAAATAATAAATTATATTTCTTAGAATAAAGTTATAGATAACTTCAATGGTAGTGGATCATAGCAGGATCACTTCAACCCACTTTGTAAAGTAATTGATAGTCATTATGATAAAGGTAAGTCCTTTAGAGACAGTGGGTGATATCTTTCCAATGATATAAAGACCTCAAGTTTCCAAGGGACAAGGAAAATCTTGGGTGTGGATTTCCCATGTAGGATCTTGGATGAGATTGCTATGATATTGACATTGAAGATATTTCTTACAAAAAGTGAAGGAATCTGGCTCCATTGTTTGCCAATAATATCTCACATGTATCAGCTTATGCACTAAATATATACCACCAAATTTTATACCCCCAAATCTCAAATGAGCTTCTTAAAGAGAAAGGGATATCTTTTCCTTAGTAAGAAACCAAGGGAGAAGACCAATTGTAAGATTTATGATTAAGAACATTGGATAGAATAATATATTGAATTGAGTGCTTGCAAATTTGGACATGAATGTTCTTACTTACATTGTTAGGGATATTGGCAGGGTTGATATGGTTATAGATGTCAAAGAACCATTTCCCTGAGTCTATGTGTGCACACATAAGAATAGTGAGTTTGGGTTTATCGAAAATTGTAGGAGAGTAGAGAGCCTATACCAAAAAATGATACTCATTTGTACCATTGTTAGGGTGTACAAAAAGAAGTTGTGCTCACCATTAGATTTGCATAAATATTTTCTCTCCTACAAATGTTTTCAATGGTGTAGGATCAAAATTTATCAAGCAATGTTGGATTTATTTCTCGATTGTAAGATAACTTAGATTGCTTAGCAAAATATGCTCCTGCGGTCTAGTTTACTATAATTTCATAGTCACCATTAATGTGAATATGGGTTATGTCAGGTGCAATCACACCATGTGAGCTTGTAATAAGGGATTTTTACTTAGTGATTTTGTTGGTACAATGAAATTTAATTCAAAAAGAGAGAGGCATTGGCTTCCCTTTAGGTGAGATGGATCACAACTATCTTAAAACTAGTTTTGCATCTCGATCCATCAAAGAATATTTCTTGTTTAGGTCCATGGTCTATAGTAAACAAATTATCATCAGGGAATAGATCCATTGTAGGAAAGGATTTAGCCTTCAAGTGATAAATTTTTGAGTCATGAACCTAAAGTCAAAATCCAAAAGTAACATAGCCCATTATGCTAATCTCTTAAAGATATTGGCCCTAGAAAAGGAATGTTTAAGAAGATAATTCTTAACAATTACATGGATTTTTGCATGGATGAGATAATGTCTCAAATTATATGTTGCTAAGATGAGATAAATATATTGTTTCTCCATTACATAGTAGCAAGTTTCATAATTGACAAGAATGTGACTGATTGAATAGACTGCTCTTTCTTTCCATTATTCTCATACAAAGCCAACAAAGTGGCCAAAGCATTAGGAGATGATGAGAAATAAAGTAGAAAGGATCTATCTTTCATAGATTTCATTATAAGAGGGGGATTAGCCAAATAAATTTTGATAGTGTAACGTTGTAAATTGCATCCCTATACAATTTATTACTTACCTAGGTCCTATTTTAGCATGTATGGCCTTCTGCATGTGTATCCACTTACCTCAACTTGATTCTACCTATCTTTTTGACATCCTCTCTTCAAATAGGACCTATGGTCCAAATTTGGGTCCATCTTGGGTGGAAAAAGGCGACTTGGAGGATAGGGGCGATTTGGTTACCCTATTCCAAAAATTCACCTTGTCCCTGAGGTTTGGCCCCAAATGTAAACCATGCAACCGTCATTTGGTTTTATTGGTGATTGTAGACCCTTGTCAGATTTATTTGACTTTTACACCCCAAAATAGTTGGGAGAGGTATATAAGAAAACTAACCCCCCACCCCCATTTTTGCAATCCCATCTCATCTACCAGAAATTGCTCAAGTGCAATTGGAGCACTCAACTACAATTTTGCTTCAAGACATTTAAGGAGCACATCTTCAAAATTCAAGGCAATTCATCCCACCATATTATTTATTGTGGAAAGCTTCAACAACATGAAAACATGTCTTTTATGATTTCCATTTAGGTTTTTGTGGACTCATTTTATTGCATCAACACTTATGATCACATTCAAAGAGCATTGCATCAAGGTAAAAGACATCTTATTTCTAAGATCTAGCCTCTGCTACATATCAATACACTTTCAATTCAAATTTAATTCATGTCTATTTCATGGTTGATCCTAAAACTGGTTTTGACTTAGAAAAACCCCATTCTATACAATATTTCCTCTCTAATATATGTGTAGGAATATGTGGTAGATGTGCGAGAAGAGATATAGACATATCTGGAGAAGAGCGACAGTTTGTAAGTGATTCCATCAAAAAGTTCCAACAATAAGGTGACTCACCTTATCTAGTCTAGGAATAAGGCAACTGAGTCACCCTATTCCTCCCACTTTGGCCTAAAATTTGGATTGCTAGTTAGAAACAATATTTGATTGCTAAATCTGGTCCCAAAAGTGGTCTATTAGTTCCCAGTCTCCTTGTACATACAAAAAATGACTCTTTCTTCCTATTTTACCCTAGATCTTATGTTTCACAATTACATTTGCATAGTAATAGTCCTTGCATTAGCGCTTGATCCTTCTTGAGCCTAGTCGATCATCTTCCTTCCAATATAAGAGAGGAGATATCCCTAAGCTTCTTAGTTTGTTCATGTGAGCTAGCGAACCCTATTTCCCCAACCTTATAGATAGAATCAAAAGTCTTTTGACACTCATCATCCCATTGAAAATACACATCTTTCTTCAATAATAACATGAATGGAAGGGTACAATAAGCCAAATGAGATACAAATCTACAAGTTGCATGGATATTCTCTTGCAAACTATGAATTTGTGATATATTCCTAGGTAGAGGCATGTTAACGATTGCATCAATAGTTTTTGTTTTGAATTCAGCCACACAGTCAGAGACAATAAACAATAATAATTTTTTGGCATCCACACCAAAGACACTTAAGAGGGTTCACTCTCATTTTATAGAGTCGAAGTCTTTCGAAGATGAGGCAAATATTCTTGACATGATCTTGGCAGGTTACAGACTTAGCCAAGATAAAGCCTACTTTCAAGAGCCTCTCTATCTCATTCTTTACTAACAACACTACCTTAGGATTCACATTATGAATATTTTTTGAAAGGCTTTGAATTAGGGCATAGAAAAACATTATGAACCATCACTAGTTCATTGATACCAATAATGTCCTCATACAACCAAGGAAAAAAATTGAATAGTAGCGCAAGAGATTAGAATGTGACCTAGAATCTTCCAAGGAAAGGTGTTTCCCATGATTAATGACCTGTCAAAAGAATTTGGGTCCATGGAGACATCACTAGTCCCTCCTCTAACGAGAACACTATAGCCTCACGATGTAATATAGATAAGCTCTTACCATTTTGAGATAAAGAGGATAGGGGCCCAATGACCAATTAGTGAATAAAACAATGTTCTCCCATTATCATTATCGAAGGATAGGGATGAGGAGTACTGCTTCCTACTTTTTATGCCCTACATACCCATCCCTACACTTTGTCTAGAAAAATGTTAGGTCCCCTTTTTCTTTTTGTTCTTTTCCCTTTTGCTTTGTTTTTTTTCTTTGTTCCTCTTCGGGATCAAGGATCCCCAAGTTCGCTCTCTGTTACCAAAGCTTTTGCCTCGTCTTCGGACATTGATCTTCAGCCATTCTTCTTTAGCATTATGGAGTCTGGATGCCCAGAATCCAAAATACAGAGCAATAATGTTGTACTCAGAGTCACTCAATGCATTTAATGCTTTTCTCCTAGCGACCTTATAAAAGGACTTCCCAATGCTCATTTTAACCACCAAGTGATAAGAAGTCATCTTTGAGAGCACCATTGTGACCCATTTTTTGAGCATGTAAATTTGTGTGTCTTCTTATGAATTTGGTTATTTGTTGGGTATTTTTGAAGGATTTCTTGGCCAGCGTATGTGATTGTTGTTGCTGGTAGGTTCCTCCTCCATATTTTATTTGGTAATTTAAGGTTCTTTTTTGTGTTGTTTTTTTCTTGCTTTGCATCCTTTTCATTTTTTTGGTAGGTTTGAATAAATGGAGTTTCTTTGAGATTCCTTGGTCTCTGAACTTAATTCAAAAACTCATCCTTCGTGTTCTAGGGAAATTTTTGCACTCTAGTCGTAGGCATTGTGCGTTCGACCCTACTGGTCCTGTCTGTTGAGTAATTAGGGCTTATATTCTTGCAATTTTTGGTGCCCTAGTTTCCTAAATTTTGTAGGTTATAGGAAACATATCTTTTTTCCTAAGTGTTGCCTAGGGTTTTTCATATTTTTTAATCCTTCATGCCCTAGTTGGTGTTTGGTCAAAAATACAATTGGTTTCCACACTAAAAGTTCCAAAAGAATTTTCCTGCCAAAACCCTTCTCAATGAAGCCCTCCTTGTTTAGGGTCATGATAGGCCATGTGTAAAAAGACCAAGCCATGAACCTCTGGTTATACACCGTTTCTGTTAACTATTTGTTAGCTTCTGTCACTCCAGGACCTTGGTTCCCAGCCATCAATCACTTTCACGACCATGGATTCAAATTTATCTGAAGTTATTCATTGCACAGTTCATTACATGCACAAACCATTCATATCAAACCATTCATATCCTGAGTTCTGGATCCCCCAAATTTTTAACATTCTTTGTGGTGAAGACTTTAATCTTAAAAGGAGGCTTCGGTCTTCAGATTGCAGGTCTCCTTGTGCAAGACTTGTCACCTTAAAATAAAGGACTCTCATAGTAGTTAATAATAAATTTCCCCAGATCCCCTTCAAGATTAATTTCTCTATCAAGATCAATAATTTTGGTCTTCGAGTCCTGAGATTCCTCCATACTCAGTATCTATTTTTTTAGGATACACTTACATTAATCCTCAAGGCCTGGATGTTGGACTCTTCTTCTACTTTTAAAAAATGTTTTTTATATCATACGCGCACTGATGAAGCCTTATTCTTGTAGGAAACTAAAATCATGGTGTCCTCTTCATTGATGCACAAAGTAGAACCCGATGTAGCCCTCGTTGGGTCAGCCGTAAATAAAACCAAAGCACCAAGGGAACTGGAGAAATTACCGCTTGAACAATGAAATAAATGTTGAATGGTGTTGTCTGTACCTCAAATCTGGAGAATATAGTTTGTTATATTATAGCTACATCTCTCAAGGACTATGACTTGGAGGCCATCTGAGAAACTATCTGGGAGGGGAAGAAGGTCAAAGAGGAAGAGTGTATAAATCTCTCCAGGGCTGGTTTGCTTTTGTTAAATTGTGATAAGTTTTAGAATAGAATAATTTTTTATTTTTCTAACTCGTTTCCTATATAATGAAACCATGATGATACTTAGGTTTGAATTATATTATAAGTTGTTTTATTCTAATGTAATTGTTTATGTGATGATAATGCAGATTTGAGAGAAAAAAATAAACTCTAAATATAATGATGATATATTTCTTTTTCTTGAGAAAACTTGATATGAATCTCTATTTGTAACTTGTAGATTTATGTGTGTTCCAAGTTATTCTTTCAATGAGTATATATAACACAATGGACATGTCTCCCATAGGGACATGTTCCTACATGAACAAAGTTCATGTAGAGACATGTCTCTACGTAGGCATGTATCTTGTTAATGGTTTAACCATTCATTAGTTACTGCTAATACATATTATTGAATATGATCGATAACGATCGAACCATAACTTAATAAAAATGATAAGACAATCGATATAATGATCGAATCTAATAATATCCATTGGCAACGATACTATATAGCATTCGATAATGATTATCAGATGTGATAATCACATTTGATATTTACTGTGATCATTACAATCAATAATGATCGACGCTTCTAATATATTTAGCAGCAATGACATATGACATCTGATGGTGTTGTCACTTGTGACAACCACAGTTGACATCAATTATGATCATCACAGTCAATAACATCATCAACTGTGCCACCATCATCTCATTGTATTGTTGATTACTATTGTCATTCATTGATATTAAGTTGATTTAGATAATCAACATTATAGTCGATATCAAAAATGAAATCTTGTTTAATATATTATTATCATTATAATGTATATGACAATTATTTATTATTTATGAAAAACATATATATTGATAATATATGTATATGTATATATAATATATCTTATACACACACACACACACATATATTATGTATATATAATATATATGTCATCTTGACAATCATCATCAATATTAATAATGCTCGATGAGATAGATATCAAATGTTTAAGGCCGATGGGACATTCAAACATTTGATTTCATTGATTGGAATCATCCGATCGAAGCTACAATCATTCATACTCCCTCTTAGCTAGGGAGGATGATTTCTATCCATGTAATATAGTGAACTATTATATTGTGATTACCTCAATACAACATTGAGGGTTATGGTCTACATAGATATCAAAAATGACATCCACCATAACAAATGTTACCTCACGCTATCATCAAGAATATGGACTGCTCAAGAATATCAACCATATGCTATTCTCCATACTTGTATCTTTTCTGGTATGTGCACTGACATCACATCTCATGAGGCCTACCAGAGATGATATCATTTCATGGCATATCCACAAATGTTACGTCTCATAACATCCACCATGACATATCTCAATAATATAACTCATTGTAGTTGCATACTACTCATTTGATATTATATAAGCGATGTGAACTATCATAATATGTTAGCAGAAATCAACCATATGATATCCATCATGATAGTAGGTTAAACTATGTTAAAGTCATCACTTTACAATAGTAACCATAAGTAAACGTCATTGAAAGATCATCACCTTTCAGGAAGTGATGCAAGGAGAGTAGGAAGTGGGGCCAAAGGCACTCCCAAATACTAAACCAGCTTGAAGATAAACAATGCGGAAGCAAAAACACAAGGAGAGAGAAAAATAGCAGATTCTTTTCATTAATTGATCAAACTCAATGCATGCCAGGCTGTAAGGCCTTCCTAGTTACGGCCACATACGTTCAAGTGAATTACATAATGATCTTCATACATGCGAGGTCACAGACCTACCATCAAATATCTTAACACTTATTCTTCTATTATAATCTGATACCAATACTTCCTACCTTCCAGAACTACTACCCTAAACTAAGAACAGAGAAACAAATATATACAAGAGTTCACCAAAGAGGTCGGCACTCAAATCCCTAAGAGAGACCTAGATTTAGGTCCACATAGACCCGAATGAGAGACTCCACATTAATTATGCCATGAAAATTAAATGAAGAAGTCGGCCAAATCAAGATAAACAACTCGGTGAAGATCAACCGAGCGACAACAACCAACTTGGTAAGAACGTAACCGAGCATCAGAAACCAACTCGATGAAAGAAGAAACTGAGCAGCCAACATACACTGAGACCCGTCGGTAAATTAAGATAGAGTAAGTAACCGAGCAACATCGATTACCAAGTACTTCACCGAGCAACCTCTAAACAAGCTAAAGAACAAAAGCAAACATATTTTTGGTTGAGCATGATTGCCAAGGATCCAAGATGCTCTTGCATCAGACACCTGGGGTTAAAAGAAATGATTTCCCGAATCATATATCAAGTCCAACCTGAAATGAATCCAACTTAGATTGAGAAATCCAAGATGAGTCCTCAATCGGTCTATTCTTCCATTTTATCAGATACACCATGTATTCCTTTCCTCTTGTGCTTCTGCCAACTCTCTGTTTCAAAAATTGTTCAACTTCCTCTATCTATTTCTTAGGATAATCACTCAATATTGTCACTTCTTCATTAGGTTCATGATATTCATACAAGTCTAAAATATTTAATATGGGTGATATATCCATGTCATCAAGTAATTCCACTTCATTAGCATTTCCACTATCAAATCTTCTCAATATTTTGCAAGGACCAAGTTTCTTCATCTTCAATTTACCATATGTTCCAACAGGAAATCTATCTTTCTTCAAATGAACCATAACTGCATCACCAACTTCAAAAATTTTATGTCTCCTTGATCTATCTGCACTATCCTTGTATTTCTGATTACTTTCCTCCAGCTTCTATTTTAAATCTTTATGCAATGTCTTCATGAACTCAACAAACTTTTCTGCTTCAGCACTCCTTTTCTCTTCTCCAGCAATGTCTCTCAATTCTGATATACCTCTCGATTGTGTGTCATGAACAATCTCAAAAGGTGTCTTTCCAGTACTTTTTTTTACTAAACTATTGTATGCAAACTCTTCTTGTGACAACATCAAATCGCAACTACCCAGTGTGTCTCCAACTAAACATCTCAACAAATTACCCAAACTTTGGTTTACAACCTTTGTTTGTCCATCAGTCTATGGATAAAATGTAGAACTGTACTTCAACTCGGTGTCCAACTTATTCCAAAGTGTTTTCCAGAAATATCTCACAAACTTACTGTCTCGGTCGGAGATAATAATCTTTGGTAATCAATGCAATCTGACAATCTCCTTAAAGAAAAGATCTGCTATATGCATTGCATCTGATGTTTTCTTACATGGTATGAAATGTGTCATCTTTGAAAATCTATCCACAACAACAAATATGGAATCATTACCTCTTGTTGTCCTCGGTAAGCCAAGAACAAAATCCATGCTGATATCACTCCAAGGTTTCTCAGGAACTATAATCAATGTGTACAAACCAATATTCTGACTCACCCCTTTTGCAACTTGACAAACTCCAATTCTTTTCACAAATTTATGAACATCCTTCTACAACTAAGGCCAAAAATACCTTTCCTTAAGCAAACTCAATGTCTTATCAATACCAAAATGTCCAACCAAACCACTACTATGTTTCTCCTTTATCAAATTAGTTCTCATTGATCCTTTCGGTATGCACAACTAAATACCTTTGAACAACATATCTTCTTGAATGAAATAATATTCATACTTGATTGATATGGAATAGGTTCTCTGCACACTCTCCACTACTCAGAAAAATCAGGATCAATTTCATACAAATGCTTCATATCATCAAAACCAAGAACTTCAATTCTCATTTATGCCAACAAGGATCTTCTTCTACTCAATGCATCAGCAAATTGGTTAGAAACTCAACTCTTATGCTTAATCACAAATGTGAAACTCTGCAAATACTCTACCCATTTCATATGTCTCTAATTCAACTGATTCTCACTACCCAAATATTGTAAAGCCTTATGATCAGTATACAACACAAATTCACTCAACATGAAATAATGTCTCCATTTATTCATAGCTTGAACAATAGAATAGAATTCTTGATCATAGACGGAATATTTCCTTTTAGCATCATTCAACTTTTCACTAAAGAAAGCAACAGGTTTACCTTCCTGAGTCAACACAGCTCTAATTGCACTTCCACTTGCATCACATTCAACTTGAAATACCTTATTGAAATCAGGTAAGGCTAATGTAGGTAATTCAACAACCTTCAACTTCAAAGTCTCAAAACTCTTATCAACTCCATGTGTCCATTTGAATTCTCTTTTATCACCTCTCATTATCTTAGTCATAGCATTACAAATAGAATTGAAATTTCTGATAAACTTTCTATAAAAACTTGCCAATCCATGAAACGATCTTACCTCACTGACATTCTCAAGTGTAGGCCAACTAAGTATAGCTTCAACTTTCTCAATTTCCATCTTCAAACCATTAGCTAAAATCACAAAACATAAATACACAAGTTCTTTCATGAAGGAACACTTTTTCAAATGTATCGGTAACTTTCCCTCTTTAAATCTCTACAATACTTGTCTTATATGTATCAAATGCTCTTCTCTAGTCTTACTAAATATCAGAATATCATCCAAGTATACAATCACACATTTATTTAAGAATCTCTTCAAAACTTCATTCATTAACCTCATAAATGTACTCAGTGCATTAGTTAAACCAAAAGGCATAACCAACCACTCATACAAACCTTCCTTTGTCTTGAAAGCAGTCTTACATTCATCACCTTCTCTGATTCTGATCTAATGATATCCACTCTTCAAATCAATTTTGGTAAAATATTTCTCTCCACTCAAACATTCCATTATATCATCCATCCTCGGTGCCAATACAAATGGTATTGCATATGGACTCAAGCTCTCTCTGATCAAAACCTTGTTCAGAAACACATGAACTTGTCAGTTAAGCTCTTCATTCTTAGTCAGTGTTAACCGATGTGGTGCCTTGTTCAGTAAACTAGCTCCAGGAATCAGATCCATACAATGACTAATATCTCTCATCGGTGGCAAACCATCAGGTACATTATCTGAAATAATCTCCTTTTACTCAAGAAGTAATTTCTCACTTTCTGCAGGAATGTCATCTTCCATATTCTTACTCGGTTTGTCAGGGATCAAAGTATAGAAAATATCATCTCTTTTCAAATCCTTAACAAATTGTCTACCTTCCATCAAACAAAATTTCACAGATGTACATATCTCACCAACAAATTCTTCAACAAAAGGTAACAAGATTTGTTTCTTACCATCAACCCAAATAGTATATCTATTCAATCTTCCATCATGTATAACATGTCTATCATATTGCCAAGGTCTACCCAACAAAATATGACAACAATCCATCGGCATAATATCACACAGCACTTTATCATAATACTTTCTAATTTTCAGATTCACAAAACATTGTTCACTCACCATTAATGTATGCTCATCCTTAATCCATGATATCTGATAGGGTTTTGGATGCTTCATTCTTTCTAATTGCAATTTTGTGACCATCTCCTCAGATGCCAGGTTCTCCAAGCTTCCACTATCAACAATCACCTTCCAAACTCTGTCTGTAAATCTACATCTGGTCTTGAACAAACTTTTCCTGACAAGATCTTGCTTATCTTTCTTACTCCATAGTATCCTTCTTATCATGAGATTTCCTTCCTTCTCAGCTTCATTTAGTGACTCCTCTTGCACCAAATCATTTCTATTGCTACCCACTTTCTTGCTTACATGTGTACACTCAAAAGATCTATGTCCTTCTTCACCACAATTGTAACAAGTTCCTTGGAACCCTCTTCTGCTATAACCACCTCGAGAGTAATTTCCTCTTCCTCGGTATGAACTTCCACCTTTCCATTCAATCTTTCCTTTGTCTTGAGATGTGTCTGAAATTGACTTGTATGGTTCAGATCTATTATTTTCACCATGATATCTACCTCTTCCTCTAGGGAATCTACCTCCTCTACCTCTTTGTCTTTGTTCATATCTTTTGTTCAATTTCTCCTCAGCTTTTAGGGAAAATGATATGCCTCTTGAATGCTTTCCATCTTTACCAAACTGATCTCATCTTGTATGAAACTCCTTAATCCATTCAGGTATCTTTTTATTTTTTCCAATTCATCTTCAACATGTCCAGATCTAATGTCTAATCTATAGAATTCTTCAGTATAGTCTTTTACCGAGCTATCTTTCTGCTTCAAACTTTGCATTCGTTGAATAAGGTTAATCTGGTAATCACAAGGTAGAAACTTGCCTTTCAATTTGTTTATCATCTTATCTCATACCTTGATCTTATCTTTACCTTTCTTCTTTTGATCCAATTGCGGATGCTCCCACCACAAGGATGCATGACCTTTAAATTTTGTGCTTGCAATCTTCACTTTCTTCTCTTCTGAATTTTCATATTCAAAGTACTTTTCCATCTCATTTATCCAATCTATCAATTCATCAGAATCCAATTTTCCACTATACTCAGGAGGATTAATTTGAGGTGTGGATTTCAAACTTGTCAAAGCTCATGGGAATCCTTCTTCTTCCTGATCCATAATAGGTGTAGGCACATCTTCGCCCTGCACTTCCTCCAATTCATCATCACTAACATATTCAAGATGTCTACCTCTGTGTTGGGTTGTCTCAACAGCTTCCCATCTCGCAGTCATTTGTCTTAGCATATTAGCTAGACCTGGATCTGCATTTATTCTCCCATGAACCATCTTGAATCCCTCTGCAATTGTAGGTCAGATTGTAATCTGCTACCCCACAACAATATCAACCAACTAGGTTTAGGGCTTATAAGAAGGAACTCAGATCTCACCTTCATTCTGATACCACCTGACGCAAGGAGAGTAGGCAACGGGGCCAAAGGCACTCCCAAATACTAAACCAGTTTGCAGATACACAATGCGGAAGAAAAAACACAAGAAGGGGAGAAAAAAATAGTAGATACTTTTCATTAATTGATCAAACTCAATACATGTCAGGTTGTAAAGCCTTCCCGATTACGGCCACATATGTTCAAGTGAATTACATAATGATCTTCATGCATGCGAGGTCATAGACCTACCATCAAATATCTTAACACTTATCCTTATATTACAATCTGATACCAATACTTCCTACCTTCCAAAACTATTTCCCTAAACTAAGAACAAAGAAACAAATATATACAAGAGTCCACCAAAGAGGTCAGCACTCAAATCCCTAAGAGAGACCTAGATTTAGGTCCACACATATCCCAATGAGAGACCCCACATTAATTATGCCACAAAAATTAAATACAAAAGTCAGCCAGATAAGGATAAATAACTCGGTGAAGACCAACCGCGCGATAGCAACCAACTCGGTAAGAACGTAACCAAGCATCAGACACCAACTCGGTGAAAGAAGCAACCAAGCAGCCAACATACACCGAGACTCATCGGTAAAGTAAGACATAGCAAGTAACTGAGCAATGGTGATTACCGAGTACTTAACCAAGCAACCTCCAAACAAGCTTAAGAACAAAAGAAAACATATTTTTGGTTGAGTAGGATTGCCAAGGACCCAAGATGCTCCTGCATCAGGAAGTTTCCATAAGATTATGTAATAACTCACATAACAATTATATATAATATATCTCATATATAAATCATTAGTACAATTTATTGAGTCTAAATCTCAATTAAAAAATTTACACTCTTACCATACCAATCTTACCTCTAAAGTGATCCAATTTTTCCTTTGATAGAGGTCTTGATAGTGTTAGTAATAACTAAGAGGGGGAGTGAATCAGTGGCTTCAAAATTTATCCTTCAAACTTAACCACCAATCAATAGACCTCAGATTATTATGTCCTTACAAGATGCATGTCATGAAATACTATTACTGATAAATGTCTGTCGATTTTCTCTGTCAATCCTTATTCTTTCTTGATTACCGATAAGCAGTATAACTATCTACCAAAACTCAGTAAATAAGAAGAGTATATCGATCAATCTAGAGTTAGCTATGTAAGATACAAAACAGTAAAGAAATGAATCATACACACATAACACATGAATTTTTAACGTGGAAACCATGTTAAGGGAAAAACCACTGGGATCGGTACCCCAAATTTCCACTCTTCTGAAGTGAGCTCTGTTAGGAGCCAACCCTGTTAAAGGTTACAAACACATTGTTAAGTGCAACCTTGTTAGAGGATTTTATACATAGAGGTTGTCACTTAGTATCGGGCATCTATTGCTACCATCCTTGAATCAGCCTCCTTCTTAGACTGTCAATAGGTATTGGGCAAGTCCAAAGCTACTTTCATGAATCAACCTTTTTGGCACTCCTTGGGATGTACCTCAATATATAGAAGATTGTTAAGTCCTGCTCGGTTAAGAGACTTGATGCTTCAATGGTTAAATTGAAACACTATGACCTATTCATATTGCAACTTTGAATTGAAGATTTTCAAATCTATTTAAGTACATTACCTCTCTGAACAATGTATCAATTTAATCCTTTGTGCTCCATACTTTCTACTCTGTGATGTTGTGTTTCACTGTTCGTCAATGTCTACAGAATTCCTTAGCTCTCCTTCAGCTTGTTTGATCAGGACTGCATGAAGTTGTTCTTCATCAGTTTCTCTTTAGCATCCTCTTACTATTCACTCCCCTTAATCCCATTCGTAAATGAATTAAGCTTGTCTCTTGTATAGACATGATATTCACTATTTCTTGATTCTTGATTCTTGGCATGAAAAATAATCCAGCCAATTAGATTTAACGCATAACTCATGATTTGTCTCGTAGACATCTTCTTTCCAACTGTACAAATTAACTTTAAATCAATCACTTATCTCTGGTCGAATAAAACAAAGTAGACAACCAGTTAAGTCTATCTTTAGCTCTGCTAGATAGATATTTTGTCATTTTTTGAACTTTCTATTCTATTTGTCACCACTACAGTTAGTTGTCGGTGACAACTTTCAATTCCGTCAATGAGACTCCAGTTCGCTTTGTGATCTCTGTCTGTTGAGCATCATTGGAATTTTACTCATCAGGAAACCTTCTAACTTTGCTTGTCGGGCATCACTTTGGCTTTGCTTCGTCGGGCAACACTATGCTTCTGATCGCCAGGTATCACTGTGACTGATCTTCTTTGCTTTGACCGTCGGTGTGCACTCTGTCGGTGTTATTTGTCACTAAGTGAATACTTGACTTTTATGCATTTCTGAAAGCATAACCTTTGTTCCATTGATTCTCAAAAGTCTTTGGCATTATGTACATGACCGTACAGATGATATCAAGTTGTGATGAAGGGGACTCCCCTTAATACCACTCAGCACACGACAGAAACAAAGAGAAACAACAGAAATTTGCAAGAACAGAAAATTGGCTTCTTATTGGCTCCACAAATGTGGAATTATAAACTTCAGAATTACAATATCAAAAGCCACATGGGCATCCCTTACAATAATCTGTAGGACAAAGCCTCAAATAACCACCTAGAACTGCCCTAGAAAACACCACATGCCTTTCTTAAATAGGCAATTTTCCACCGCCCGAGAAGGTTCAAAAAATCTAGCCATTAAGGCCGAATACCCTTAGCATTTAATTATTTTTCACTTTTATTACAAAAGGGTCGGCTTTAAATATTTACAAAACATGAGATTAGGTAGCCCAACTTTCGGAAGCCATAAATTTTGAACCGTAACTCCGATTGGCTATTATAACCACTTTCCAGAAAGGGGAGATTGCAATCTACAGTGCCTAACTCGCGAACCACTAGTAAGCTAGGGTTTCGACCTCGATCCAGAGCCTCTAAGGTCTTGAAAATTGAGCTCAAAGGTTTTGCACCCTAAAATCTCAACAATAAATCCTTAATAACTTCGCCAATACAAATGATCTGGCAATGAAATTCAACTGGCATTCTTATATGACTAAGATGAACCTTCAC
>MU226400.1:4725551-4738400 GCA_018584345.1 Thuja plicata | reverse complement strand
CTTGTTAATGGTTTAACCATTCATTAGTTACTGCTAATACATATCATTGAATCTAATTGATAATGATCGAACCATAACTTAATAACAATGATAAGACAGTCGATATAATAATCAACTCCTATAATATCCATTGACAATGATACTATATGGCATTCGATAATGATTATCAGCTATGATAATCACAGTTGATATCAACTGTGATCATCACATTCGATAATGATCTACGCTTCTAATATATTTAACAACAATGACATATGACAGTCAATGGTTTTGTTGGTTGCGATAACCCAGTCGACATCAACTGTAATCATCATAGTTGATAAAATCATCGACTGTGCCACCATCATTTCCTTGTATTGTCGATTACTGTTGTCATTCATTGATGTTAAGTTTATTCACATAATCGAAATTATAGTCGATATCAAAATGAAATCTTGTTTAATGCATTATCATCATTATAATGTATATGACAATTATTTATTATGTATGAATAATATATATATTATGTATATATAATATATATGTCATCTTGATAATTTTTATCAATACTAATAATGCTCCATGATAATAAGATAGATATCAAATTTTTAAGGTCGAAAGGCCATTCAAACATTTGATTTCATTGATTGGAATCATCTAATCGAGGCTACAATCACTAATAGCTTCAGGCTGCTTTTTTTCCCATCTCTTTCTAGTGCCCTGAATTTATTTGCGCCTTGGAAATTAACTATTCAGAGGCCACGCGCTCATGTTTGTTTCCAAATGGTACCATGATTGTTGCTTTTAACTTGGACTCCATCACCACCATCCTTTGTATCCCCTACCGAAAGACTGCAACGGTAGTAGATAGAGAGTTTTCCCTGAACAAATACCATGAGGTGAAGGCTGATAGAAAAAGGTACCTGGACAAACATTGGCTCCTCACACTGCGCAGGGATGTGCTAAAGATGGTTTTCACCCTTCCCTGGACTGACTTCATTCTCCCCATTCATGGAGTGAACATCATGTTATCTTGAGTCTTCGGTGAGCCGAGTGCGAAAGAGTATGCCCCATGGATGTACTACTTTAATATCAACATTATTACAAGCATGGATTATTTTGGTTGGGCCCAAATCATCTTAGACAATATAAACTGGCAACTATAGGAAGTCCAAACAAAGCCAAAGAAGAAATTATTCATGACTTCCTTTGCAGTATGGTTAACTACCTACTACACAAACATCGAAGGCCTATAGCAAGTCGAGCGCATGAGTGACCAGTCAGGAGATTCACTCCCATGGGTCCACTACCCCCAGATGCAGCTAGACTAGTTCCCTAAGGCATTCTGTATAGTGAATGATGCCTTTATATACAGCAGAATAATCAGGCTCAATGGGGACATCGGGCAGCTATGTCCCTAATCGAACCATGGGGATGTCAGTTCATACAGTTCCAGAAACACACTTACATCTGCATGTCCGAGTTCACCATGAAGCCCTTCCTTCTCCCGAGACACTGCAATGACAAGGTCATCCTACTTGAATATTGCAGGCAGATGTTGGAAGTCCACACTTTATGCACCCTCGAGAAGATCAAGGCAGTTGGGTCCCCATTTTCCTATGGAGACTACACATGCAGTCTCCATTTGGAGAAAGTTTATCTATATCCACATGACTTCGACTAGCGGGGAAGGGTACAAAAGGCATTGCCCGATTCTGCTAAGCCACCTCCCTCACCTCGAATATTTTTGGGCAGAGTCATGTCATGATGATTTTGAAGTCCTCCAGCGTCGATACCATTGGCTCCCAGCACAACAAATAGACGTTTTTGGGTTGTTGTCTTTCCCAAAGAAGTATGTCGACAGCATGGTTTTCCTGGATCCCAGTTTTGAGCACAATAAGATAGGAGACTATGTGCTCCCACGGATCAATTGGGATGTCACAAAGGTATATGACATAGATATGATCACACAACAAGTAGTCGATAGAAGTCACACACTTTTTGAGAGGGTTTTCCCTAAAAGCTTCAAGATAGTAACTCAGATCCTAGCTTCTCAAAAATACGAGAGGCGAGGTAAGAAGAAAAAGGGGTCCCCATCTGCACAACCAAATATTGTCTAGGAGGCCCCGACAGAAGTAGTTTTGGAAGAACTAGGAAAGAAAATTGACAAGTCCCAGAAGGCTGCTTCCGCCTCTATACAAGGAGTCATTAGCAGACTAGGTGTGGAACCTCTCTCAGTCGCACATCCTCACCAAGTAGCATCAAGCTACATTACTCTCATCCCAAGAATCCCACATGTATCTGTAGAAGAAGAAGTGGATGTCGAGGACATATATGAAGTACCATTGGTGTGTCTCAAATGAAAGAAACAGTACGGAAAGCTAGTGTTCTATGATACGCCCACCGAGCTCGACTCCTAGGGCGATCAATATTTTAATGACCTAGAGGCTATAGAGGATGCAGCACTAGTAGGGGAGTTCCTAATTTTGTTGACCTGTATGTCATTCCTTAGAACCCCAATGAAGTGTTAACAGAAGAAGATCAGGAGCTCCTCTTCATAGAAGTAGAAGAAAATTAGAAAAAAGAAAATAGAAGAGGAAAGGGTCCAAGAAGAACACGAGGCAGAGGAAGAATGAATCTGCGAGGAAGAAGAGATGAAGAAGTGCACCGAAGAGGAGGCCAAAAGAAAAAAAGAGTTCGGTGAGCATGCCCATCTTGAAGAGGCTTGCCTCAAGGCAGAACATGAGGTCAAAAATAAGAGAAAGGTCGAAGAAGAGCAGCAGTGAAAAGAAGAAGATAAGAAAGCGGCAGAACAGGCAGCACGAGCATAAGTACAGGAAGAGGCATGTCATAAAGTCATGGAAGAAGCCAAGAAGAGACATAAGGAAAAGGAAGCTACAGAAAAGAAGCAACGGGAAGAGGAAGCTCGTTAAAGAGAAGAGGAGGAAAAGAAAAGGGACGAGAAGCAGGCCAAAGCACACAGAAAACTGGACCTTTGGAAACAATTGTATCCCCGACATACAACACCCCTCCAAACAATCCTTTGTCCACTCCACCCATCTCATGGCCACATTAGAAACAGAACATAATGCTGAACATACAAGTAGACCCGAAGGAGATCCCGCCTCCGTATTCTCAGATGGGGACAGAAGTCACACGGGAGGAAACTATGATGGCCAATCCTGGGAACCCTCCTCCCAAAAATGAGCAAGTACCACCCACAGAGGAGGATCAAATTAATCTAGATGTCAGAGAATCCACACTATAGGGGACTACAAGTAATGAAGAAAATGCCTCTGGTCCTCTTGAATGGTTGATAGACATACACAAGAGAAAGTATTTGAATCAAGTGGTTGTCGCACCCTCACTCCAAGATATCATGAGAGGGTTAATGAATCTAACACCCAAGAAAGTTAAGACGGCGTGCACGTTATACACTACAAGGAAGAATGATCAGGGTGAAACAGTGGCTACCACAACTATGCTTCCTAGAGATAAGGATATGTCTGAGGTGAATCCTGAGGACTATGAGATACATGAGGCCAACCTCAGAAGAAGAAACAAATGAGGAGAACTTAAAGACCTTGACCTGGTTGTTGATATGGTCCATGACTGATACTACGAGAAGTGTCAAAAGAAGAAAGAGGCACAAGCCTCAGAAGCAAGGTTGAAGGAAATACTTCAGGAGCTCGCCTCTCCTGTTGCATCGGCCATGTCGAAAGCGTTCATCTGATAGTCTTTACAGGTACATTTTGACAAAGAAGAGACCGATGATGTGGGTCATCTTTAGAATTTTCCCTCATCACCACGGGCATCGACTCAACATTTAAGATTCAAGTACAGAGGACTGGCATCTAGACAAGGTGTCGGCGTAGCATTTATGATGCAAGTGGATCCTGATCTTTCTGAACTGACAGACTGATTTTGTGTGCGCAGATAGATCTCTCCCTCGGGAACCAGATTCCCGATTTCCATTTCTATTCTTGTCTTTCCCACTCCTTTCTTTCCCTTTTGAAATTATAATTGTACATGATGTACACACCTGTAACTATGTACTTCCATGTATATATTTATAAAATAATGCAAATAGTGTAAAATGTTGTAAAGGTCAGTTGTACATTAGTAACCCCTATATATACTCAGTTTTGGGTTATTTTCAGGGTCTACAAAATTGATGGTTTTGGAGGCCATAGTGATAGTGATGGATTGTTTTCCACGGCTTCCTTCGCCTTTAAGTTTCTTTATGAAGTTCATGCTCCCTTGGAGTTTTGTAATCTTGGACCAGTGCTAGCTGGGTATTCACACCGATAATGGAATAAAGGACTCATGATTTTCATCCTACTTTCTTGGTTTTTTATTCCGGATATTGGTAATATTATATCATGTGTTTTCCTTTCGATCCTTTTCTCAAAATCAATTGCTAGTTTATAAAATGAACCTCGCACTTTTGCATGTTTGTGATTATTGATCCTATATGTTTAAAGTAAGTTTTCCTTATTCTTGATTATTGTTGGAGTTGTATGCAAAGTGATTATAGTTAGATAATTTCTCATGCATTGTCTTATCTTTTGATATTTATTTTAAGTTTGAACCTAGCGTTGCTCACTGGAAGATTATTATGTATGTCAGAATGCCCCTATAACCAGCATGTCCCTTGAACTAACAGTCCCATGCCCAACTCATCCCTTCCAACGTCGTTGTGACACGACTACCAAGAGCTTGGGAGATAGGGGGACTTGTTACCTGATACTCTCTTTCAGGCAGAGTTGGTTGGTGCTTTGATACCCGGTGACATCAAGCAATATGGGAATTGATGCTTATGATGAACAGAAGGAAGGTCGAAGCAAGAGCTTATGAATTCCTCCAAAGATTCTTCTGAGGAGAAAAATTCTAGTACAATTCCATTGGTTCTTTCATCACTTTCAATGTACTCGGGATGAAGGAGCTTAAGATGGAGAGATTTAGCATGAACCATGTTGATGTTCAATCATGGTCTCGCCTTAACAGAGATATGAAGGTGTCCAAGTCCACCCATAGAGTGAAAAGGTTTAGGCTCCAAAGAGACTTTAATACCTTGCTCATCACATCCACAACCTTTCCATCCATAACCATACTTACCAAGAAGACCGAATCATGTTTCATTGTGTGATTGTAACTCATAAGAGTTGAAAGGATTGCTGCAAAATAAATATTTAACATCATAGGTATCACGTACTTAGATGCATAATCATCTTTGATAGCCAAGGTGAAAGAGATCTTATTAATACTCAAGTGAATAAGATCCACTTTGTAGACATAGATGTAAGATTTAGTGAAATCCAAAGTCCCCCAACAATCTCATGAACATGCATTTGATTTGGAAGGAGATGAAGAAAAAATAAGGGGTAGGATTAGGACTCTCTTCTTTAGGAGGATCTTTCTTTTCCATGGTATATTTCTCAAGGACAACTTTCTCATGATCTTATTCCCAAGAGGAATCATGGGAACATGTCTCAACAAATTGAAAGACAATGATTGGATATAAATCTGAACATTGGGTTTAATCAATGCATGATCGACTATCGTCATTTGGCATAGATGCATAGCATTAGGGTCATCTTTGATCATAGCCACCTTATTATTCATGACGAACTTAACAAAATCATGAAGAGTGGAGATAACTGATCCTAAAGCATGAATCCATGGCCTACCTAAGAGAAGGCTATAAGGTAAAGACCCTAGCAAGACATATACTATGGTAGGGACAATGACTAGTCTAACTTTTAAAAGTTAAAATAATAGTTCCTAAAGTGGTCTTTCCAGTATTATCAAACCCACAGATAAATAAAGATGATACAAATAGCGAGTTGGAGTCTACTTTAATTTTAGGCAATAGATTAAGACTACAAACACTGAGCATTGAACCAATACCAGTGGGAGTTTGCCTAATGGCAACATTATTAATATAATTAAACAACTATCATTAATGGATGAGCTTGTTTCCTTATGTCTAGAGACAGGAGTTCATGCTGATAAAAAATGATATTCAAGAAATCCACGCGAATATGATCCATCAACACAAGATCTTTTGTAGAGCTTCCTAAAACATATCTTAATAGATTGGAGAAATTTGACGCAAGTACTAGATTGAAATCTTATTCGAAGTAACTCGAGGCTTCTAGATAAGATCATAGTCATTTAGTTTCCTGGTTGAAGGTCTAGGTGCTTGAGGAAGCTCTGGTTAAGAAGGTGGTAAAGAAGTAGTGGATTAGTCAACATTTTTCTTATTTATTGTTGAACACACACCGCATCTTGAGAGGAAGGGGTGATTCAGCCTAGAACTTTTTCTCAGTAATTAACCATACAACAAAATGAGCAATTGTAGATCAAGAAAACAACACAAAAACACCAATATTTTTATACATGGAAATCCCAACTAGGAAAAACCACGGTACAAGATAAAAAAAACTGACCTGTCTCCTGAAGCACATGGAAATCCCAACTAGGAAAAACCACGGTACAAGATAAAAAAAACTGACCTGTCTCCTGAAGCACACTGTTGATAGGATAACATACAATAGCTCTGAATGGTATGAATCAGTTTGAACTGAAGTCAGTGATGGATCTAAATATGCAAATCACAGTTCTCTACTTTGGCTCATGTTGTCTATATCCAAAATACAAATCTTCTGGAGTCTTTCTCTATCTTGTGTTGTTTTGTGTTGTTCTTGCTCTGTTCGCCTTAACTTCTCTGCACACATTTGATAACTAAACTATATATTATACCATATTATCTATCTCTTTTTTTCATATCTGAATGCCAGACTTAAGGAAATATATATACAAAGTCTTTTTCCAAAAATCATGACTAGGTCGGCCAAGAAAGCATAGTAAAACGTGGAATAACACTGAACTAAAACATATTCCAACACAGGTCGGCCACAAAAGAGAGCAGCATGTGTAAATGATCATCAGTGAATTTCGGAACAAGAAGCGGACCAAATCATATTCCAAAACAATCGCATAATACACAAAGGATAGGTCCGACAAAAAGATAGACCCGAACCAAAACAATTAATAGAGAATTACCACATTCACTCCTCTATATCACTATCAGAACAAGAACCAGGAACATTCTGGGAAAAATCTACAATAGATTTTGTATGCCTATTACCTTAGTATACTTTCGACATATTCTGGCCAACACTTGGGTCATCCGGATAATTCCGGATGACTTGGTTTGACATCAATGACAAACAAACATATATATCCAATAATTTCTCCTAGTATTATAAGTCTGACCAACCACATGATAAGAATTGTTTTTGGATCAAGTGAATTCGGTGAAGAGATCACGGGAGTTACATTTAAATGGAATTCCCTGGATAAACTAAATTTTCTTGGAGAAGGGCTAGTTGGAGTCACGTAAATGATTGGTGTATTAGACTTTTTAGGAGCTACTGAGGCAATGATGATCATAGACTGATCACCTTCCAACGAAGTATGATGAGGTGCCTCTAGAAAAATGTCTAGGGAACCATCCAACGTATCAAAGCCATCCTCTGAGAGTGCCTTGTCGAGTGCATCAAAACCTTAAAGGAAGAAATCCAACATAAGGCGTTCAAGTCGGCTTGAAAAAAATGTAGAAGAGGGAATTCAATACGCTCAAGACAACAAGGTCCTAAGGAGCTAATGGTCCTGTTCTACATCACTAAATTGGTGCTCTAGTGAGTGAGGAAGACAAATGTTTGAAGTGAAGTGCTAGCAACTACCACAAATAAAAAAGCCTTGAATAATTAATATATATTACACCATAAAGATATTTAGATTACGAAACCAAAAAATATAGAAAATAACAACCAAACTACCTAAACCTGGAAGCCTTGGCCTTAGAAAAATGTACGTTGTGCTATTGTTCGTACAAAAAGATCCCAAAAAGGGTATGGTTGATCACCAAAAGGCTCTCCTTTCCCTCCTCAAATGTGTTTGTCTCCTACACATATTGAGATGGAAAAATGTTGGAGCTATATAGGGGTTTGCCTTAGTCAAACCCCATTTTGGTACTTCCTCCTATATCAATAGCCAGATAGATTAGATAAACAGACATGTAATAGAAATAATCCCTACAATGGAGGAAAATACCTATTACTATAAATCAAATGGTAATAAATATCCTAAAAACGATAACAAGATTACATGATAAATGTGTGAGATCAATAAAGAGAGAAAAAGAGAGTGTTACGTAGTTGTGGGCTCCCTCTCAAGACAATGGACATGTTGATAAAATGAGAGAAGCCTTGACTGAATATAGTAAGAATGCGAAGAGATTTTGGTAGAGCTTCACTACAAGAGTGAAAGAGAGAGAAGAGAGCGATCAAGTGCCCAAGTGTGTTAGAAATTAGAAAATCTAGACTTTTTCTTTTGGAACGAGCAAGGGGAGCCATTTCAGATGTGCTTGTGCCAAGGGACATGTGTGAATGATGATATCTCGACATGAAATTTGGCATAAATACACCGAGCACAATGTGCAAGTGCAAAATTAGCGCAAGGTGCAATTTGTGACACTACACATGAGTCTTGCCTAAAAATATGTACCACCCAACTACCTATCAGTGTCACTTCCCCACACATATGGGATAAATACTTTTATTCTAATACTTAGCGGGATAACTTACAAAGCATATTCATCCATAGTTCTAATTATTGTTCCTTAATACATTGGAATATCATTCGCTAAGTACATGATGCGCCCTTAAGACCAAGAGGAACAATTTTTATAGACAAAGTTTCCCAAGGAAATAATTAGAAATGCTCATTTTCTAGGGGTTTGGCAAGCACTAGTGCCCAAAAAGGACACTAGCACAAATATAAGACACTAGTACCAATAAAGGAAATAACAACCAACTAATTAGATTTTCATGTTTAGTTAGAGTCTAATTTTGGCACTAGTCTTATTTACTAGAGTTTTGTTTTTGCAGTAAAGTCCTAGTTTGATGCTCTAGTTGAAAGCAAAGACTAAAGGAAATTACTTATTCTAGATCTCATTGGACAATGCATCAAAATCATCAAAGAATGATTCAACTAAAAAAGCAATCTAGAAATACCTACAAATGACTAGAAGGCTAATGTGGACAATCACCCCTAATCTTTGAAATGTAAACAAATGGAAGAAATATTTTCCAAAGGTAACAAACATTATATGTTAATTTTAGAGTTGTATATAAGGAGATATTTTTGCAACAAATAGTTTTATAATAATTTTTTTTAAGATATCTTAAACTCAACAAGTCATAATTTTCAAAGCATTTGTCTTATTAAGGTGTTATGTTTTGTTGGAAATTAAACTTACTATTAGTTTTTAAATGTTTGTTAAACATCAGAAAGGAGAATGAGCATGTCGAGGGCTCTGCAAGAGGGTTTTGTCCGTGTGTTTCTTACTCCTTTCCCCACCTTGCTTTCCTTCGGCGCTTGTGTGGAGTCATGTTGATGTTTCTCTCTTGGGTGTTTGTTTGCCTTAGGAGTTTTTTGGTTCCTTGTTGCTTGTTTGTTCTTTTTTTCTCGCATTTGTTTTTTGTGTTCGTTCTTTTGGGTGTCGTTTAGGGCTCGATCCTTTCTCTCCCCGGGCATGTATTGATGATATGGCCAATGATGGTGGCAATCTGTGCCCTGAGATTAATAATCATGGAGAGAAATCATTCCCGGAGAGTGGTAATCATTCGAAGGCAAGGCAGAAAGATTTTGGTTCTAAGAATGATGAAGGCCGGGGTGCTCGTGATTTCAGCAACAAACCTTCTTATAGAGTAGTTGTCGCAGATGGGTCGGTGTCCATATGTCCAAATTCTTCATTTTTTGAGAGTGTTTCGATTGGTGATGATGTGGGAGGCAGAGGGGAACAACCCAACACCAATGGAGATCGACGAAGTCTTGGAGCCGACTCAGGTAGTCCTTGCAAACCCGATGGAGGAAAAGGTAAGAACCCTAATCAAACTGGTAATACTCTTTCTTTGTCGCCTAACAAGGACGTGTTGAAGGCAATAAAGGAAGAACAATCTAGGCGTAAGAGCATTGCAATTCTTTTTGTTTGCATGGATGTTAAATTCCTTCCTGCACGCAAATTTCTTGATGACTGGTTCAACAATGTTTGGGGAAAGAAACTTGGTATTTTTGTGAACTTTAGCAGAATGATTCAAAAAGGTATGTTTGTGGTCTTCTTCAAAAACCATTCCATGCAAGAGAAGGTTCTAAATAAGAGTTTATGGACCGTAGGACAGACCATGTTTAGGGCCCTACCGTGGTCTTCTAAAGATAACCACGATAATGTTATTTGCCAAGCATCCCCATTCTGGGTTGAACTAAAAGGTGTACAACCAGAATTCTGGTCTTTCATACCGCATATGTTGAAGCCTCTAGGCTCAGTACTCCAAGTCGAGGATACTAGGGCAACCCTCCCCCACTTAAATGCCCGCATTTTATTGGCTCCTGCTCCTGGGGTTAATTTCTCCGACAACATCTCCTTGAACTTTGATGGAGACATATTCCAATGGGAGATATCCAGACTCGGGGATATTGGAGCATGTTCCCACTGCAAATTGAATGGACATACTAAGAAATATTGTCCCCTGCTTAAAAATATATAGAAAAATTTTCACTATGGTAACAAGGAGGGCAACTAGGCAACTCCAAATAATAAAGACATTGTTGATACCCAAGCCAATACTTTTGTTACTTTGAACAACCCTCTTTTTGATGAGGAATATGAGGTTAGACATGCAGCTTCACACTCCTCTATCCCAACTGAGAAAACTTATGCTATTCCCCAGGATATCCCCATGCCTAGAGAAAAGGTGAATGAAGATAACTCTAGTAAAAAGATTGCCCAACAGATAGCCCTGTCCAAGATTAATG
The DNA here is from genome assembly GCA_018584345.1 of Thuja plicata. Lineage (NCBI taxonomy): Eukaryota > Viridiplantae > Streptophyta > Pinopsida > Cupressales > Cupressaceae > Thuja > Thuja plicata. Next base: position 4,727,537 of record MU226400.1, on the reverse strand, counting down.
CAGAGGCCAGTAAGACTAAAAAGACTCAACAGCCCGAGACATGCCTAGGACAAAAGGATGCCTCCGATGTCTCCATGCTTTCCATTATTGAAAGTGATAAATCTGTAGGAAAAATTCATAACTCTAAAAATGAGGGTATAGAGGAGGGCTTTACTGAAGTCATTTCAAAAAAGAAAAAGAGGAAAACATATGAAAGGAACAATAGTCTCAAAAATAATGATAGAAACAATAAAGTAAAGGGAAATGATATCCCTGAATGCTTTTCCAGACATTGCAGAAATACAACACCCCTAATTGGTTTATGATGAAGATGCAAATCCACACTTGGAATGTTAGAGGTATGGAAATGCCAGACAGAAAGTACAATATTAGAAGATGGTTTAGTAACCTTCAGAGTAAAGACAATTTGTTTGCAAGAAATTAAAGTGAATGGATATCAAGCCTTTAATGTGCTCAAGATGGTTTGGGATAGATCCAAATGTCTATATTCTAATCATGAAAGAGGTAAGGGGGGGCTTGCAACTCTTATCAGCCCTATCTTGAGTGACAAAATCTTGGACCATGGGCTCTCACCCTACAATAGGGCTCTTTGGATCACCCTTAACAGCCATGGTAAAACTATAGGGGTCTGCAATATATATGCCCCTAATGACTATAGGGATAGAGATAAACTTTGGGATTGGTTGACATCCAACCTCCCTGAGGTTGCCTGGACTTTTGTTGGAGATTTTAACATGATTGCGTCTCCTTGTGACAAAGCCGGAGGAGATAAATTTGAGTGGAAGGGCAGTGAGTACTTCTTATGGGCCAGATTCAAGAGACATTTTGCTATCCATGACCCCATGAAAGGGCTTAAGGGTACTAGTAATGGAATCTGGTTTACTCGGCGCAATAATCAAAGCAGTAGAGCCAGAATCTACTGTAGACTTGACAGAATATATGTTAATTTGCTTGATATTGGTTTATCCCATACTCAAGGACACTATCCCATTTGTGTCTCCCCTGTCAATATGTCTAACCATTCCCCCATCAGTGCTTGTATCACTCTCAATATCAGTAATAAACAATCCAAGGCTGGCTCTAAGAGACAACTCTTTAAACTCAATTCCTCCCTCCTTGGCAATGCAGACCATTTGGGAACCCTGAGGATGGTCACTATCCTGTCTAAGTTCAGATTTGTTGGCTCTTGTCCTATCACTACATGGAACAACCTAGTTGATTTTTGGAGAAGTATAGCCCAAACCATTGGCACTAAGGAGGCTAAAGATAGAAACATTAAGGAAAAAGAACTCAACATCAGACTTATTAATATTGAAAAGGAGTTACAAAATAAGAGAGACAATGTTGACCTAGAGAAAGATTTGATTGAAACTAAGGAGAAACTGAGAACTATCCAAGAATACAAGATTCAAGGTCAAAGGATTAGAGCCAAGGCTAATTGGATCAAGGAAGGTGACAGAGGCACTAAATATTTCTTCAACATTATTAGAGCTAAGCATAACAGAGAGGCTATAAATAGTATTCAGATAGAAGATGGAATTAGCAGTGATAATAGGTGTATCATGAACACATTTGTGGAATTCTACAAAAGCCTCTTTAGCTTTGAGCACAATGAAGGTAACTTCCTATGTATGGCTCAATGCACTAGTGTCATCCCTAAGAAGATTACTAAAGAACAATATTGCAAACTGAGCAAAGATATCTCCATTCAAGAAATAAAAGAAGTCATTGGGGCCCTGGCAAATGGAAAATCCCCAGGTATTGATGGGCTACCTGTAGAGTTCTATAAAGCCAATAAAGATTGGGTCTCAATTGAACTGTTTGATTTATACAGATATGCTTTTGATAGTGGGACACTAGGAAGTAATGTCAACAAAGGATTAATAAAGCTCCTCCCTAAAGAAGGTGACAAGAACCAAGTTAAAAATTGGAGACCTATCACCCTCTTAAATATATCATATAAAGTGATTGCTAAGTTATTGGCTA
>MU226400.1:4712638-4725501 GCA_018584345.1 Thuja plicata | reverse complement strand
TGACAAGAACCAAGTTAAAAATTGGAGACCTATCACCCTCTTAAATATATCATATAAAGTGATTGCTAAGTTATTGGCTAAGAGAGTCTCTGACATCCTTAATGATATCATCTCAGTCACCCAAACTGGTTTTATAAAGGGCAGATATATTCTAGAGAACCTTATCACTAGCTGGGAGGCCATGCATTGCACCAAAGACAATAAACAAAATGTTGCTATGATACTTCTTGACTTCGAAAAGGCATATGACAGGATTGAATGACACTTTGTGTTGGTTATGCTAGAAAAATTGGGGTTTCCAGAGTCATTTTGCAGATGGGTTAATGTTCTGTTTAAAGACTCTAATATTGTTATTGAAGTTAATGGTGAACTTTCAGAGACCATCCCTCTTGCAAGGTCCATCAGGCAAGGATGCCCCATGCTCCTGTCCTCTATGTGATTGTTGCTGAAGCTTTGACATACATACTTAAAGCTCCAGAAATTGGACCACCCATCCATGGTATCACTCTTCCTAATAAGGATAGCCTATTCCTAGAACAATTTGTTGATGACACTGTCATGTTTGTAGAGCTGTCAGAGCAAAACTTTGATAGAGTGGTAAATAGGATCCAACTTTTTTGTACAACTTCTGGAGCAAAGATATCCCCCCACAAATCTGTCATCCTTGGTTGGCATAACACCCCTCCTTCTTGGCTCAGCCATAAGGGGTGGCAGTGGGTTGGACCTAACTCCATTGTTAGATACTTGGGCATTCCATTTGCTCTTGATCCTTCTCTCAATGACATGTGGAACTGGATATTAACGAAAATTGAGAAAAAAACACTTGAAGTGGCAAACCCACATGTTATCTCTTGCTGGCAAGGTACAAGTGGTTCAAAAAGTATTGGCATCTCATGCCATATATTATGCCTCAACTTGGTTGTTTGCTAACTACCAGAATAATAAATTGGAAAAAATCCTAAGGGATGTTCTATGGTCAAATGGTATTGGCAATAGGAAAAGACACAATGTCAAATGGGAGTGGTGTTGCACACCAAAAACACAGGGTGGGCTGGGGATCAAAGATCTCAAAAAACAAGGTATTGTCCTGGCCACTAAATGGATCATCAACTTAGTATCCGGTAATGAACCATGGAAAATACTTATCAGGAACAATATTGCTAATGCTACCATCAAAAGGGGCAAACAATGGAAGAAAGTTCCATTCATGGATATTCTACTAGGTGACTTTGAGGTGAAGGTTTCAGGCTCTAAAGTGTTTGCTGCAATGTGGAAAGAATGGAGGCAGATCAGATCATTCCTTTGTTCTACACATGCCACTGGGAAGAATCCCTATTATTCGGTTCTGGACAGGTCCATCTGGTGGGGTCTACATCTCAACGACAAGCCCCTGGCTCTCACACAATGTTGCTCAGCTAAAAGCTGGCATAGCAAAGGTATATCTCTCATTAATGATATATTGGAGAATAGTAGAATTCTCACTTGGACAGAGTTGAGTAATAAATACAATATCGCCCCCTCTCAGAAGAAAACATACACTCTCATCTCAAAAGTTGTGGGGAGTTGGTTTCTGAGCAAATGTATACTCTCTTCTCAGAATTTTGAACACATCAAATGGAAGGATGGCACACAGTTTGGCAAAGCCTCTTGCAAAAAATTATACCTACTCCTTAATAACAATGACAATATCTTTGGTCACATCAACCAAGCCTGGGGACTGAACTGGTCTTACAATAAATGGCACCTTGTTTTCGAGCTCCCGTGGCATGCTAAAACTGAACCCAAGAAGATATGTTTTAAATGGATTTTTTTGTTGAAAAAACATGTTGTTGGTCATTTTATTTCCCAAGGTGTCAAGAACACTATTTTTTGTTCCATCTACAATTGTGTTCAAACCTATGAACATATTTTTTTTATTGTCAGTGGGTTGTTATGATTTGGTCTGTTTGTTTTGGTAATAAAGTCTATTGGAATCATCAACATAACCTGTCATGGCATGAGATCTTGGCAGGTTATGTTGATGATTTTGATAGCAAGCTCAATGTCTTTTGGTTGACTTTCACCACTGAGATCTTATGGCTCATATGGAGGCAAAGAAATGAGGATATTTTCCAAAATAAGAAGAGGGTTCGTGTTGAATTTAATTCAAAATACACAATTTTCCATCCTGAAACAGGTAACAGCTACCATCCAAATTTCCAAAGAAAGATTCCAGAGGCTAATCGATGAAGGAGCTGTGATTCTATTTCCTAAAGATATTCAAGTTTCAACTGTCACCAATGAAGCACCTTCATTGACAACCACATTCAGAACCAGTCACAACAGATCTACCAATGAAGAGCATAGTCATCATGATGCCATGACAAGAGATACCAGGATTGAAGAACCAATGAACACTCCAGACAATGACACGACAGATAACAATTTTGAAGCATACACAAATAACAATTTGTCAAAGCTGGGGATGTGGCCCAGATCTTCAACACAAAGCCAAAGATTGCTCCCCTATACATGCAATGGAGGCTTTCCCTCTATCTCCCTTATTTGATATTTACAATGTGTTTATTCAGATAGGGTATTAGGAATTGCCACAGCTTGTGTGGATCTGAATGCATTGTATATATTTTGTATAATTAAAATCTGAACATTATCATTGCGCCTTTGTAAAATGACATTTGAAAAATATGTGATAAAAAATGCATTGTCTTTGTACTTGTATTTCAGATTTGAATAATAGTCAACAAATTATTAATGTTTTAAAAAAAAATGTTTGTTAAACATTTAAATCAACAATCAAAATATGAGGGTCTTTGGATTATGAGGGTCTCCCCTTCATATGCAGGAGACGCTTTAAAATTGGTCACTTAGTGGACCAGTGTGGATTGGAAAAGGTTAAAAAACCAGCCTCTTGGTGGAAGGGGGCCTCCTCCCAACATTATTCTGTTGTTAAGGGTTCGTCGTTCAAAATTTTTTCTCAGGTTGTATATTCTTCTCAGGAGAATGTTGAGGCCAATGTGCCTCTTGGGACCGCTTCTGACACTTCCAAGGGAGTCTCGTTCCCTGGGATGTCTCCTTGTATTGAATCGGTTGTTTGGGGCTCTGTTGGTAGTGAGGCTTCTATTCCTCTTATTAGCAATGCTTTGTTGGTTTCTCTTGGCCCTATCCTACGACATTCTATTGACTCTCAGATTTTGGGTGCCCCAATACTTGATTTGATTTCTACGCAGGATTTGGCCAAGAAAGTGGAAGATGGGTGGACTTCTGTTAAAGGAAAAAAAAATCAAAACATCCGCCCTCATTTGATATGTCTCTTCATTCCCAGAAGGGGAAGAAATAATTTTTTTGGGCTTTCCTTTGCTGACAGTTGTTTTTGTTGCTTGGTGGAAGCTTAAGGGCTGCTAGACTTAATTGTGTTATTCTTCTTGCAACGTTTTTTCTTGTTGAGGTGCTAGATTTCCTTTTCTAGTACCTTTATTTTTGTCCAAGTTGAGGGAGCCTGTTCTAAAACCCTTGCTTTGGTCTTGACTCGTTTCTTTTTAGAGTGCCTCTTTGAAAATCTTTTGTGACCTTCTTGTACAGGGTTTCGGGGTCCCTCCAAAACCTGTTTTAACCTTAATCAAAAACAATCAAAATATGAGAAAGAAATAGTCGCATGGATAGATTTGGAGGAAACGTGTATATGGTATGATAATTTTCTTCCAATTAAATGATAATTTATCTAGAATTATATTTTTTTAAGTATTCAATTAATCATTGAAACTAATACTTTTCAGCCTTTGTTTAATTGTCATATATATTTCACTACAAGATTTTGTTTTGATAAATGATACTAACATTCCACAAGTTGTGAGAAAATTTCTTAGAGGTTAGGACAATTAAGCTTTAGCTAGACAACTATGCTACGATACCTTTGAGGATAATAGAGTACAAAGAGTGCATTCATTTAATTCTTCAAAATAGGCTATTGGAAAAACTTCAACCCGTTCATGTAACTTCATGCGATAATTTCCAAGGCTAGGGATTAACAAGTGGATGAAGAAGATGCATATGAAAACTTCTATATTATCCTCGATGGCTTCCCAAAGGTTAAGGGCCTATTATGTGCTAAAAATAAATAAAAAATGTTGTCACTATATTTCTTAATGTAAATGAGCTATCTAACTACAAATCCCATATTTTAGCACATGAATAGGTTGTGATAGGCGGCAATATTAGATAAATGGAGTATGTGAATACCCTTTTTGATGTGGTTATGTAAGAAACATGTGTGAGAAGCTACTAGTAGATAGACTAAATCTAGTCATTTTGGTTATGTAGTAGCATGTCTTAGAAGCTACTATATTTATTACAAGGGTTCGCCCGTTTAGTATGTTTAGGTGCAATCCTAATATTTTGGGTGCATTATTCCCATTGATTTGATCTTGTGTAGTTGTACCTCTTGTGTTTAAAGGTGTGCTACCCTCTTCAACATCAATTGTAGCTAGCTAGACTAAACTATTAGATTCTCTTTCAAAATTGAATTGAATCTTCAAGTTGCAATGGTTTGAAGAAGCAAGAGTAGATGTGGATCTCGAATTGGAAAACTTAGAACCAAGCTTGTGTGTAACTCTGTTTATTTTATATGCATGGTCAAAGGAATATACATCAAACATAACTAATTATTTCTTAAGATTGGTAAGTGAACCAATTTTTTATTCTATTTTACGAACATTTGTCAAATCTTAAGTTTCCAACTTGACTTGAAGCTTGATGAATATATTATCAAATTGGTCTGAATTAATAGTTCTATTTGAACCAATATTTACATTTATGTATATTTGGTAAGGTCAAAACTTTTCTTCACATTAAATGTAGATTAATAGCAATGGATGAACTATTTTCATCATCTTTGGTTAAAAACAAATTTTGAATCAATGCTCTCAAGGTGAGACTTTTCACATGTACATATTTTGAACCGGTATGGAGCATTTTCTATGGACTTCAACAAATGAGACTTTTGAATCAATACTCTCAAGTTTAGACTTAAGAGTATGTCTCAATGTTAATTAACTATGAATCAAGCTTCTCCTAATTAAAGTCAAATTAAACCAAGGGGTCTTGACTTTTCCTTCCAACAAAACATTGTGATTTTGAGTAACGCCTATGGTAAATTTTGCATAAGAATCAAAACACTCACCATTTCTTGTATGATTGTGGTCTAATGTTTAAATCAATTGGCAAGCATTTCTACAAGAACTAGTAATCAGTGATACATATGAAGACTCTTGTTAAGATTCTTCACCATCTCTCAAAATCATTTTCTTTTGATGAATTATTTTCATCAAATAAAAAAAACACATTCTAAACATCATGCCACCAATCTAGAGCATTTTCTTCTATGTGGCCTCAATAAATGAGATTTTTGAATAATGCTCTCAAGTTGAGACTACAGAGTGTCTCAAAGTTTCTTAACTAGGAATCAAGCTTCTCCTCGTTGAAATTAACATTAAACCAAGGGGCCTTGATTTTTCCTTCCAACAAAAAGAAAATTGATTTTAGGTATGCTTATGGTTGAGTTTGCATAAAAATTCAAGCACTCGACATTTCTTGCATGACTTGGGTCTAATGTTTATACCAACTGGCAACGATTTGTACAGGACAACTAGTAATAGTGATACATGTGAAGACTTATTAATATTCCTCACATCTTTCAAAATCATTTTGAATCAATTATGGAATCAATAGAGAGGATCCAGAAGGACATTTCTTAGTGAATGGTAAGCTGACATTTTCAAGGGATGTTGCCACTAGACCCAACCCTTAGTAGTGAGTGGAGGTCATTGAAAGCATGGTTTAGTACTTCTAAAGAGTTGCCTAGGAATAGTGCAACGAGGGTGGCCATGAAAGAGGGTATTATGCACTAAAATTTTAATACTAATAAGTGGTGTGGTTCCACCTTGATGAACAACATTGCAATTGAAGTATTCCAATGGAAAGGTTACAAAGGAGATCGGATTTTACAAAGAGCAAAAGAGATAGTAAACCTAAACTTGTCACATAAAACCTACTAGGTTATAGATCTAGTCGGTGTAAAAGATTGAAATCCTCCCAGTAGCTTGATTTAGGGGTTGTGGTTGCTAGACTCTAACACCAAAGTTATATGCACAATTGCAACAAAACAAGAACAATGGAAATTGTTGCCATTATATATGTATGCTCATTTGGATTATGCGTGTACTTCTATACAAGCAAAAGCTTCTAAGTCATGTGCATCATTTAAGAACATGCACTAGCCCACCTGATTGTCTTTAATATTCAAGAAAATGTAATCGACTACTGGATATTTTTTATATTCCATGTGACTATTCTTCATCATGTGAGGTCTTTGCTCATTGAATTGGTATATGTTATTATGACTATTTTCCATTGGTTTGTGCTTTATTCATTGATATAAGCCCCACCAAATAGTTTTTTTCTTTGAAGATTGTTGGCAGGGTACACGAGATGGTTTCCCGCATATTTCATCCTTCCATACGACCATATAGATTATGTTGTCTGCTAGAGTTTGTATGGTGCTCTTTAGATACATTACTCATTTCCTGATATTTGTGGAAAATTATTCAAGTCAAACACAATCCAAACAGAATTTTGACCATTTATTCATTCAGACGCATCTGCAGTTCCAAAACTAATACTTTTACAGAGCATTGTAAGAATCGATTCACATTAAACTTAAAATTTTCTCTTGGCTTATCTTGGTTGAAATTTGCTATGTGACACAGAAACACTTATATAAAAGATATCACCGCTTATGCAAAACATTTAACATGGCATATGAAAAGAAAACCTGAGTAAGATGCAACACAAGCGTGGTGATCCATAAATTTGAAATGTGCCTTAGCAAAAAGCAAGGAACCAATAAATATACATCAAGCTCTACTACCACAACAAGTGTATCTATTGTTTACAGACAGTTCAAATTATCTAAGTTTGACATGATACACCCAAAGCACGAATATGATTCCCAAATAGCAAGTTAATGCACAATATTTTTTCTCTGTTTAGAAACAGGATCTATGGATTTCAAATAATCAAATTGAGATTATGATCATATCTGCATCATCCAATCTTCTACTATTAATAATATGTACCCTTGTTCTATTATCTCTCTCACCATGCTATAGTTTACTGTGAAGCTTCAAGAGCGTATGCTCATCCAGTCTTCAATAAGCTTGACCAATCATTGGACTTCCTTTGCCTAAGTAAAACCTCCAGCTGTTTCCTACTAACAAAATTACTTCTTTCTAAAAAGAAGTCCAATATTATTAGATTTTCTACAACACAAATTTAAATCAGAATTGGTGTAACAAGAAGTTCCAACACAGAGCAAAGCTATCCGGGCACCTTCAGTGTCTTTGTGGAAGTTTATTTACAGCTGCATTTGTCTTTTCATCTGGGGTGATACGATAGTTGTCATAGTAGTCCACTATCTCCATCGATATGTTCTTGATCTGCAGATTTCAGTTGACAAGTGGATAAAGAAAAACATCTTATGAAGTAAACTGTTTAGAATGACGGTGCTCATTCAAGTGCAATAATAATGAAGAGTGGTATGATTTACAAGGAACCTTACCACATTCATATCAACATGAAGTTCCTCAAACCATGCATGTGCATCCTTGTCTTTTAAAACACATGCAACATAGATGCATGCCAATGCTATCATATAAGGAGGATGAATCAATATCAAATCAGTTTTATATGAGTCATTTACCAGCGACCTACACAGAAAGGTATCTGATTACAAAGAGAACCAAATTATATGTGCTTTACATCACCTCTCAAGACAAACAAATACTGGTCATAAAATCCTTTCTAAAAAACTAAGCATTATTTCCCTTTTCATATACTGGATAAGGTTTCCTATGTCCTTTCAAAAACTTCATCTGCTATAAATTAAAATAACTAGATAAAAATATTATAAATTGGACCTAAAGCTTATGTAGATTCGGAAAGTATCAAGAGAATGGATTTAATGTGTTCTTCTCAGTTTGTGTCTACAAGTCCATGGTTTAGTTTCTGCCTAAAAGATCTTTCTGTTTGGATGGATTGAGAACGGTCGTTACAGTTACCAAATTATAATCTCTATGAATCATTTAACAAAATATGAAGTTAACAAAATGAATTATGTTGCTGTAACTGTTGTCTCAACTAGACTAAAGCCAATTTAACATCATCCTCAGTTCGAGAGTCAAGGCTTGAGATACAATTGTGCCCCATATATTTGCATGTGTTCCTTTTGTGCACGGCTAGGTGACATAATTTGTAAATTGTGTGCACATGACATGGATGTTAACCTTGGTCTTTTAGAATTGGACTATGTTACAGAAAACCTGGCCACTCTCCACAGTTTGTTGTTGCCATTATATATCTTCTTCTGTTTCTTGTTTTCGACTAAGCATTGAACCATCTCTTAGACTTTGACAAACACTCCCATGCCCGCCATTCCTTATTTCACATATCCTCCTGGTAACACGAGAATCTGGGGAACTTCTCGTGGAAATCGGTAATGCTTTTGGGCATGCATTGTAGTTAAACAAATAGTAAGAGAGGTGTAGTTGGCTATCCTTGGTTTTTGTGTTGGCTACTTGGTTGCAAATGTTTTACATTGTTTCTGGGGTATGATAGCTTGGCTTCTGTTTCACAGTCACCTGTCTTTTTCGGCTGCTTTTGTGCCGTTTTCTGGCTTGGCGCTAGATGTCTTATGTTGTAAAGGACCCCTTCAAAACCTGACCCCTCCAAAATCTGTTTCATTCATAAAATCAAAAACAAATGATAAGAGTTGTTCTTTCTTTCTATATTTTTTAATTTCCATATTAATAAAAAAGGGTTTTTTATAGGTCCATTGCAATTACCCATTGTTACACTTTCACTAACAGTTGGACCATATAACTTGACTCCACTTTGAACTAAGTATACACCAAATCAAGATTTATTTTCTAACCACATAAAATATAGTTGTCCAACACTGATCTTCGAAGCTAAATGCTCATTGCCCACTAGCCTTAATTGTCTATCAGACTCTCCCATATGGTGGCTATGTTAATTGTTCATTATGGCTCCAATGCATCTGGGTCAAATTGGTTGCACACTACAAGCAAAGTACCAAGAACTAAGGATAGAAAAGGACAAGGGGATTTATACAATCTGAGTTGGACTTACAGACTTTCTTGAATATAGGAGTTTTATCATTTATATTTTCTTCCAATTAATCATTTTGTTCTACCATTTTTCACTCTATTTACCATATTAAACTAGTTAGTAAGCTTTTAAATATTTGGAATGATGCCGCTTTCATTCAAATTCAAAGACTAAAAAATCTATTTTACCAATCGACTAGAAAATACAGCATTTCCAACTACATGTCATTAGGGAGAGTGGCACATAGTTCGATGGGTCCAACTGTAGGTATAGTACTTGTAGTTATGATATTTATTCTTATAACATATTTATACTATATATTGTCAATAATTAGTCCACTTATAACCAAATATTGATCAAGATGGACCCTTACTCAAACACCTGAAAACCTATGAATGTTATATAAAAAAGCATAAATACATTCATTAACAAGTGAAATACATATTTTTTGTTTCATATAAAATATCTAAGTTGCCAGTTCAGGTTTGGGTTCGAAGAACCAGTTTGCCGATACGTAAAATTTTGAAATAGGGTTTGGGTTCGTTAATATATATATATCCCCAATAGATTTAAAATATATTATATTATTAAATAATATTATACTATAGTTACATGTAATATTTATTTAAATTAAATAATATAATATTTAATTTAAAATTAATATATATATTTTACATTAATTAAATTAAAATTATTAAAAATAAAAAAGATATTAAAATATTAAATTTTAAACAATATTAAAAGCATTATGTTTTTACTTTTACCATCAGTTTAAATCCCTAATTCTCTTATAACATTCATATAAAATAATATTCATATAACATACATATAATTTTGATAATATTATAACGTTATCAAAAGCATTCATAATTTGGCGATAAATAAAGTCGGGAACGATGGATAGCGATTGCTCAGTGCGGGAGAAGTAAGGCGATTGCCCAGTGCGGAGAAGCGAACACAGGAAGAGGGTTTTTTATAGTCATTGGCGTGGGTGTTTTCCACAGACGTACACAGAAAGAGCGTGTGAACACAGGAAGAGGGTTGTTTACAATCATTGGCGTGGGCGTTTTCCACAAACGTACACAGAAAGATCGTGTTTTACAGGCGTTGGGAAATCATGACAGAAAATGGTGAACCACGAACCGAACCAACGTAGTACTCAAACCTGGTTCGAACCAAAGCCAGGTCTGGCCATAAAACCCTCGAACTCTATAACATAGCAAAATATCATAACTATCCACTATAAGTGTGTCATTTATAAAATAAGGAGCTTATTTTAAAAAGCTATTGTTGTCATAGTGAAAAAACATTATTCTTATGTGTACAATTACTAAGGTAAAGATGCATATGCATTTGGTATTTCATATTAATAGTTTGTCCCATAGTTGCAAAAATCCCTAAGTAATTGCAAAACTCGTGAGTAATTACTAGCCAAATTGCGAGGTGAGTTACTTTCCAACAAGTTTTGTAAACTTACGACAATTTTACCCTCTAAAACTTGAGTCAATGGAAAAAATCATAAGTTTTTGGTTAATATCTCTTCCATTTTTTTACCTATAGTTAAAAATGGCATTTTTACTTCATTTTCACACGTACTGGACGTCTCAAGGCATGTGATGACACAAAGATTCGCAATGGTGGTTTCTATGGTTTTGAAGGCCCCTCAACCCCATTGGAGACGTTGCCCCAAAATTCCCACAACAGGTGTTACCCCTTGACCCAATGCCCCCAAACCTCCATTTGGGTCTCCACTCCCAAATCCTATTAGTTACTAATATCTCTTGTTAGATAAGAAACTTGATTACAATGAGGGAGTGACAAGGAATTGTAATATAACTCTTGAGTGTGTTAACTTAGACATTATTATCATACAACTTGCCAAAAATTTCTTTAGATGAGGCAACTTCTACATATTACATCGCTAGTGGAAGTCGCATTATAACTCATTTAGAAGTTGAAGTTGTTTTTGGTCTATGATATGTATTAAACTCTAATTTTTATTTGTATATGATTGAAATCAATAATACTCAACAAATTTAGTAATGTATGTTTTTGAAGAGTATTTTTACAAACTTATGTATTTTAGAATATTTGATCAAATTGTCGAGTTTTCGCTGAGTCTTAGTTTTTAAACTTTTTGAGCTAGCCAAGTTCAAATTTTTCAATTATGGTTTTTCCTATCACAAATATAAAATATGATCACAATAAATAGTTTGTATTTTACCATAAAATGTGAAGGGTTGTCAAAAAGCTTTATAGTCATTTAAAGTTGAATATAAGTTAGAATTTTTAAAAATAATGTGATGTTTATATAACAAATATTTTTTGTGTTCAACTATTGGTCTATATGTGATGCATTTATAACTAAGAGATAACAAATATTTATACTGAATAAGGTATTGAGATTATTTAGGTCACATATAAATTATGTTTTAAATAAAAATATAATATTGTTCTTAAAACAAATGAATTTTTTTTGTTCAACTACTAGGGACAACATGAATTAGTTTTGGTTGAATCTTTAAAAAGTCAATTTTGGACACTCCTCACTAGACGTGCTAATATAGCAAGTTGTGTGATGAGTCACACCTCCAAACCTTAGTTGTATATAGATAAGAAGGCGATTTGCATTTCTTAAAAAAATGAAGGGCGTACAATATTCCATGCAACTGCTACATGCCCGCAAGGTTAGCCCTAACAACTATTGTCTCTCTGCTACCAGAATCATGTACAAATCTAAATCGCCTGTAGAATCGAGCAAAGTTCGTATTTGAGCAGTTGGGGTCTTTTGGAATTGTGCAGGGTGTACCCAAGCAATTCCTACGTGGATATGACCATTTCAAGTTGATCCCAGTATCGTCCAAATGTTTCAAGGCAATTTTTATTTTACTTTTCGACCGACAAAATGTGATGTGCCCATATTTTGTCACACCAACTTTGTAGTTAGCTCCGACTTTCTCAGTGTGCACCAGCCATGTCTGAGGGAACGTTTGTAATCGGCAATGAATCTAATTGGTCTTGAGGACTCCTATGACACTTTCTGAAGTAAATTCTAGCTTTTGGTGTGTTCTCCAAGATTCTTGGAGAGAGAATAAATTTATAGAAAGTCACCCAACCAACCTTGATTTTCACCATTCATCATCAATATCATTCTAGCATGGTCAAATTTTGATTCCAATGATTTCCAACAGTTTTTGCAACTTGGGTAAATAATTGAGCTTTAATTTAATTATTTACAGTGTACCCCGGGGACATGTCCCCCCCCCCCCCAAAAAAAAAAAAAATTCCACAAAAACTCTGAGACGGAGATGCACCGGGGACGGGGGGACGCCGTCTCGGCATTTCCGACAGCGCCACCCATCTGTCATCGTTCTTGTTAATTTTTTAGATTAGGATATATGACTTTTAATTTTTCTTTTCAAAATTTTATATATATATATATATATATATATAATATATATTTAATTACAATATATATGAATATATTTATTACTAATATAATAATCAATATATAAATATATTAATATTATACTAAATGCATGGATGAGACTTGTACTGATTTCCGTATATACTTGTCTCGTTGATTGAATAAGAATATATATAGGGAGCCACGGTGGTGTAGAGGCATGTCTCCTCAAGGAGACATGACTCTATACCATCGTGACTCCTTACCAAAAATCGCA
>MU226400.1:4684132-4708611 GCA_018584345.1 Thuja plicata | reverse complement strand
TAATCGATATGATGTTTATTTAATTAAATATATATATTAATATAATTGTTCATCATATATTAATATATTATTTATTTCCTCATAACATTAAGATCATTTTATCTGATCGAAGCTATAAACATCAACAGTTCTGTCGGAGACACGGGGACGTCCCGGCGTCCCCAAAGGGGACGTAAGGACGCAAAAGAGTCCTCGAAGCGGGTATGAGGACACAAAAGTGTCCCTCAACCCCTCCAAGAGACGCACGAGCGATCCCCATCAAAGCAAAAGAATAAAGTGATTTTTTTTAAAAAAAACATTTTTATAATGTTTCCTTGCTCGTTTTTAAACCCTAGGGCATGTGGGGCCCATGTCTTGTGCTAAAATGCTTGAAAACACTATGTGGCTTCATTTGCATTCATTTTTTGGTTTCTTTGTGTTTGCAACAACAACAAGAAGAAGAGTGAAGAGTTGATAAAAGGGTGCTTGTAAGAGTAAAAATAGTGATTGCAATTCAAAGAGGAGTGACAAGGAGCAAGAAGAAGAGGAAGATTCTTCACCTTGTTCAAAAGATTTTTCAAGTAAAAGGTAGGGTTTCTCACTAATTTTTTATATTATTTTCTGATTTTCAAATGAATGTTCATTGTTTTGAGTTTTATATTTCTTGTTGTTTCATTTTGTTATAGTTATTTGAATTTCATTTCTAGATTGAAGTAGATTCTTGCTGTTTCATTTCTTAATTCTTGTTGCTTAAATTTTAATTTAAAATTTTGTTGTTTTAAAGAAGGGCATAGGCTGAAACCATATATTTATTGAATTTTTTTCATTTGGTGAAATGCAATGTGAAAATGAGCTCCCACAGTCATGAAACAAGTCAAAGTGGTGATGAGATGGAATTGGAGACTCATTCTCATAGTAGCCAAGAAGATTATGACTCTGAGCATGATGATAACACCAATGAGGGGGATGAACATGAGCAAACTGAATCTCAATCCACAAATAATTGGCCACCTGGTCCACCGTCTACTGATTGCCCCTCCACACTTTTGGCAAAGTGGGCTAGGGATAACTATGATCCTAAATCCCTCTTAGACAGTTTGCAACGAGGATAGCTGCCCCAACACAATTAGGTGGTGGCACAAGAAAGTGGAAATGCAACATTTGTAGTACAGATTGGTTTGGTACCATCACTAGAGTGAATGCACACTTACTCTTTTGGACAGGAAAAGATGTGGGAGTATGTGAGTTTTTGAAGCTCACTAAAGATTTGCATTATAGAATTGAATTTAACATGCTTAGGGGTATTCCAAATGACTTGGGAATTGCAATGCCTACTACCTTATCTGGTAGGCAACAGATTCAGAGTATTCAGCAGTCACATGAGCAGCAATTACAGGGGAGGCCACGTATCCCTACTCCTAGATCGCAGCCAAGAGCATCATCATTGACAAGGGCAGCCTCGGGACCTTCTTCCACTTTTAGTGTTGTGGCTGAAGCACAACCCAGCAAGGGGAAACGAAAGGTGACAGTTGAAAGTAACCCCGTAGCAGATTTATTTAATGTGCGCTTGAAAGAGGAGATAGAGGAATCCATTCGTAGATTCTTTTTTTCCAATGGCATACCACTTCATGTAGCTCGATCTCCTTATTATAAGGAGATGATGCAGTTGGTTGCGAAGGGAGGAGGACCATCATTTGTGCCTCTTGGTGAGCACAAATTGAGGACAACAATCTTGGATAAAGAGTATGCCAAGATCAGTACAACGATGGAGACCATGAGCGAGTGTTGGGAGGATGCTGGATGCAGCATTATCATGGATGGGTGCACGGACATTAGGAACCGTCCACTCATCAATATCATAGTTACATGCTCAGATGGCCCATTCTTTCTTAGGGCAATTGATTATTCAAGGCATCGAAAGGATGTTGATTTTCAGTTTGACATCCTTCGGATAACTATTGAGGAGATTGGGCCACAAAATGTGGTCCAAGTAGTGACAGATGCAGCACCTGTGTAGAGTTATAGGGAGGCTTATTGAGGTAGCATATAGACATGTTTGGTGGACTCCATGTTGTGTGGATGCCATGAACACTGCACTCAAGGACACGAGGAAGATTGACTGGATCAAGGGAGTGGTCAGCAATGCTAGAGATGTGCAGATGTATATCTGCAACCACCGACTTCACATGCACTCTTTAGGAGCTTCACGAAGGAGTTCTTGAAACCATTTGAGACTAGATATGTATCCTGTTTCATTCGTTTGGAGAGAATGCTTGAGTTGCAGGAGCCACTGCAACACATGGTTATGATGAATGAGTGGAATCGGTGGGATGGGTCCAGGACAAAGAAGGGAAGGAGGGTGAAGGAGATAGTGAAGAGTGATGTATTTTGGAGTGACGCAAAATACATAGTCTCTATCATTAGTCCAGTTTTCCAGGTCATCGAATATGGGGATGGGGATGCACCTAGCTTTGGAAAGGTGCACGAGTGCATTGATTCTATGCTTGGCCTGATGAGGGTAGTTGTGCGAGAGAGGGACCCCACTTTAGCATTCTACAAATGAGCACATTCGGCCTATTATTCAGCGCAGATGGAACAGCCTAAACACTCCCTTACACATGGCTTCTTATGCATTGAATCCGAAGTGGTACATGTCTAGGCCTAGTAAAGTTACACCGATTAGGGATGATGAGGTGATTCATATCATGCTACTCATTGTAATCATCTTTATGTCTTATACATCTTTTCATAACTAGCATCTTCTATTTGCCAATAATTTGAATTTTTACTTTTTTAATTTTTTCAGGTGAAGGGTTCTTCAGGGGCATTGTTAAGATGTATGACTTTGGGACTGCTGGGACAATTTGTATTGAGTGGACCAAATTTGCTACTCTTAAGGGTTTTAAGGCTATGGCAAAGGCGGACATAAAAACTATGGCACAGCAAGATCCACTTTGTGGTGGACTTGTCATGGACCGAAATCAATCACTACCACACTAGCCATTCGTTTGTTGTCTCAAGTTTCTAGTTCTTTAGCTTCTGAGAGGAACCGGTCTACATATAGCTTCATCCACTCTCTGAAGAGGAACAGACTTACCTCTCAGAGAGCAGAGAAGCTAGTGGCTGTAAATAGTGCCTTGTCTATCACTGACCGTAGGACACGTGTGTACAAGGAGAGCCCAGCAGCACGATGGGATGTAGAGCCAGGGGAGCCATCACAGATTGATGAGGATGAGGATGCTTTAGATGCAGGGCTGGTTGGTGTTCCTTTCACGGCTCTTGACCTTGGAGAGTCTGATAGTTCCGGTGATGACAAGTTTGCTGACCTCCCAAGAGATGATTAGAGGCCTCCTCCACTACATTTTGGGCCTTGGCATTTTGATTTTGTAGTTTGTACTTGTTTTGATATGCATATCATGCTACTCAATGTAATCATCTTTATGATTAGATACTCATAGTTTGATATATCATATCTATTATAAATTTATATAATATAACTCTTCCATTTGCTGATTCGACTATTTATAATTCTATTGTTCAATGTTCAAACTTCAATGCAATGTTCAAGTATTTACTTTTAGCAATTCTAATTTACTATTTCACAGTTACTGACAACTGTTTTACATCTTTATATCTTAGACTCTTATATTCTTATACATTTTTTCATAACTAGCATTTTAAGTACCACGTGTATAGTATATTACTATATAGTATATACACCCCCCCCCCCCAATCCCCCGCCGTCATCCCCAAATTGAGGCCCCTCTGTTCTCCTGCCCAGAAACTTGTCCCCCCGTCCCCAAGGCGATGTAACTATGATTATTTCGCTAAGGTTGCTTCATTTTATAAAATAATTTGAAAACAACTTAGTGTGATAGCCCATTGGAAAGGGGATTAAAAGTTTTAAATCATGAACGCATAAAAAGGCACCTTGCATATCAAATATAATTATTATTTCATAGAAGTTCCCTTTGGAGCAAAACGAGAAAATCATCGTCAAAGTATAAAAGGGGATTTAGAGAGCTCATTTGGTTATGTAGATTATTTTTATCTCCTTTTGTGAAACCCTTGTGGTTTTGTGGGATTAAAATTGGTTTGTCTCAACCTTCTAGAATACGAAATCCCTCCTGGAGAAAGTTAGCCACAATGGTGAAAGATCCTCCTTGGTTGATACAGTGTGACTCATAGAGTTAGAGGTTTGTGCAGGAAAGGTTTTGTGGGTTCATTTATTCGAAATCTACGCTCATGTCGGATGTTGGAGTATTGGAGCAATTGCATACAGAGATTGCTTGTGTTCTGATTGCTTGTCAGGTAATGGTTTGTGTGCTGAATATCCATATTTTTTCCAATGCCAAAGGTTTTTTAAAATTTATTGGAGATTTGAGAAATAATAAACTTGTGTGGAGATTGTGATTGTGAATAGAAATATTTCCTAGCTGATCAAGGGTGATATTGGAGAAGATTTTGTGATGTTACTGAAAACTATACATGCAGATCGTACTACCAAAGTCAGGCAAACTTGTGAGGGTCATGTGTTGGCAAGGAAGGATAGATCGATGCTTTGAAGAACTTGTTGCTGTTTGGGAAGTGAACAAAATCCAGAAAGGGGGTGCATGGAAGTTTATATTGTTTTGTGGCTGGAATGTGGGGTTTTGTTAACCCAAGGAGTTAGGCGCAGCCATAAAGAGCCCCAAGCTGGAATGTCGTTACTCTAGAAGCCAACTGCTATCGTTTGAAGTAGGGAATGAAGCTATAACAGTTAGTATTTGCTGTTAGAAGCAGATTCAAGGTGTTACCAGCTAATTCTATGAGCTTTACAACTACAGATTGAAAAACTGTGGGTGTTGGGAAAAAATTGGTTTCAATTTCAGGGTGGACATTACAGTGGTGTCAAAGCTCATAGTATCTAACCAACCTGTTGGGAAACTAACGTTTGTTGAAACTCGAGTTGCATGTCAATTTTCAGTGACAAAATCATGGATGATAGAATGAACTCTTTGTTGAAATCAATGAGACTAACTAAGGCTTAAATTGAAAAGAGGTTGAAAATCATGGAGTGAAACCAAACCCGACCCGATAATGGTCATCTTTCAATTGTACAGGTCATTTAACAGAAGATTTCTGATTTAGCAGTCACGACAACCAATAAATATATTATATACCACCATATGAAATCCACCACAAACTCCACTTCCCATCTCACAGTTTGTGCGGATATGCACGCAACAGATATATATTCCCTTCTTGACTGACCCATATCATAGGTGTTGATATCGTCATGATTTTAGACCAAGTCTCTGTTGTCAATATTTCTGTAGGCAGCTACAATATTTCTCAATCTGATTTTATCAGACAATTGGCCTGATAATCGCTGGTGTGCCCATCATCTTCTCAATGTGTAGTCGACCATCATCCTCTGACTAATCATTGTTTATTATCGTCGTTGTAATTCTCCATAATCTGACTATGGAGGATACTCAGAAGTCTACGTCCATGATTACGATATCATGCCCGATCGTTAATTCTGAGATGTTATTGTTGTTTTTATGGTTACTAATCTTAGCATTACAAATGTGAATCTTACATTCAAATTTGTCTCCATAGGAGACTTCCCGAATTTGAATGGTTTCAAAGAAATAACTTTAGGATTGGATGGGGACATGACAATGAAGAAATTATTTCTCCTTATATGAAAACCATTATGATCTTAATTATTTAATAAAGGGATGCTATCTTCCAGCCCATCTTATCTATGTTATTGGCTGTTTTGAGGCAAGAACAGGTTACTTCTTCAGCTGCATATAAATTGGTTAACAGTGTTTTCAAACAATGTTAGCAGAAACTGAAGCCATCTTTATCAGTTGACAAAATTGAAGATGAACGAAAGGAAGGAGATGAAGAAGAGTAGTTACTAGCAGAAATTTCTTTTATCTCATGAGGTAAGTGTGACAGGTCCAAAATGGGTTCTTAGAAGTGCATGCAACTGAAGGTGATGAGATGGTACATGATGGAAAATTCAAAACAGCAGCCTTGGTTGTAAATTCAGACCAAACCAATGGGATTTCTGAGTGTTAGTTTCCTTGACAACACTAGTGGATTAAATGCAAATAATGAAATTGTTGAAATCATTAATGCCTTTTCAGAAGAAAAGTATGTTCTAGGTGAGTATGTTGAAGTCTCCAAATCAGCTGATAATGGTGATCTCTTATCTTACTCTCACGATGATAGTTCAGATGGGTGTTGGTTTGATTTCCCAACAGAGCCTATGGAGAGGAGTGTTAATGATAGCTTCAGTTTTCTTTTATTTGGAGAGTGATTAATTTAAGGAGGCAACCACTCACGAGGTACACAATGAGCATACTCTTCCGAATCAAAGCCATCAACTTTTAATTCCACGGAATCCAGGTATTTTTGCAGTAAACTATGATGAAGAACCAGTCTGGGATGAATTTCCTCTACAACAAAGTGCTGAGCATAAATTATGCAAAGAGGATGTCTTATAGCTAGCTGATTTTGAGAGGCATGATCTTGAAGACAAATCAGAACTATAATTGCATGGAGCTGATTTTGATTGAAGGCCACGTGATGAAAATAGGAAAAAATTTGAAGGCGGCACATGAGACTTGGGACAGCCCTCATGAAATCGTCGAGACTTGAAGGGCATGAAGTCAATTTTGATTTCCATATGCATTATAGAAGCAGTTCGTTAACTTTGAATGATCTTGACATTCATGAGGATGGTTGAAAGAAACAATGATTGGTGATATCTGAAAACAAAGTGCAAACTTTATCTAAACTGGATGGCACAAAAAGACTTATTAAAAATTTAATTCAAAGGGCACAAAGAGATCAACATTAAAAAATTGTTTCTTTCGTTGATTTGCAAATAATAACAAGTACAATGGAGAAAGAGAAATTAACATACTTCCACATGAACAGTGATAGAAATGTAGCTATCGAATTTGCAGATAAGGTTTTATCTGTGTACAGGGAAACAAAGGTAAAGGTTAGTGAGCTCAACAATGAGCTTAATTCCACGAAGCTTGCATTAGAAAGTGTCGCAAAGGCACTTCTAGAAGCAGAAGATCAGTTTTTATGTGGCCAAACAATTCACTGAAAAAGAGAATGACGAAAGGGCTAACGAAATTAAATTAGTGATTGAAGAGCTTTATAGCATGTAGGAGAGTTTCGATCTAGTTCATTTTCCCAAGAAATCGGAATATGGAAGCTTGGATCAAAGGAGGATTGGGTTGGTCATGAGGATAATGATAGTATTCAATTTGTTGATAACCCATTGTTTGAGATGGATGCAAAGTCATCTTATGATAATCCATTTTTTGAGTTGGATGATGCACTTCCTAATTTCAATGCTATGGTTGGTGATAATCACGGGATTTGGGATCTAGGTGAGCTAGTCATTGGAGAGGTACTCTCAATAATTTCCATAGTCACATCTCCTATGTATTCAAGAGTTTTTTATTATGACATATGCTGCCCCAATGTTACAATGTTAATTTTGGCAACGTCGGTTAATGAGCACGTTGATTTTGAGTATTTGCATGTTTTATGGAAAATGTGGGAGGTTTTTCAGATATGGTATAGTTATTACTAAATTCCACATTGGTCATGGTTATTGCAATTATTTCATGTTGTTCATCGATATATCTTCAAACGTTGCATTGATGATTATAGCTGGTTGTGTGAGTTGGTGTTCTTGGGACCATCTTTTTGACTCTTGGAGATTAAGGGTCTTGGCAGCAATTTTGCTAATACAAATAAATAATGTTTTGTTTAGTAAATGACAATGTAATGGATTATAGTTCTCGGGTAGTTGTTAGTTGCCGGTGGTTGGCACTCTTAACCAACTGTTGAGTACTATATATTTATGGCTTGTATCGGGAACCAAGACATTACGGTTGTACAGTGTACACATTACATATTGATAACAAAGCTATATCTTTCTGCCATATTGATGTGTTATCTTGAATTACTGTATTAAATGTGTTCATTGTTATATTCTTGTTGACTCTATAAATTAAAGCACTCACCATAGGGAGTAAACATTTTGGCGTTGTTGTCTGTTTGAAACTAGAGATCTGACCCAAGGCCAACAGGCGAGATGGCGAAATTATGGGCCGTTTGTTCAAATAGAAAGTGCTAGTAACCAATAGTTACAACGAGGACGAGGAAGAAACACAGGAGGATTGATAGGAGGACTTATTACACTCATGCGAAGTTTCGGTCGATCAGTACGTGCAGAGGGAAGCTCGAGAGTGAGTGAGTGGTCCCTGAAGGCACAGGTATGAACAAACTTGATGCAGAGGGCTTGGGTGAACTAGGACTTTAATGGTAAATGGATTGAAATGGAGAGGTTTATGCACCTTGTCGCACTAGCACCAAAAGCCAACAAAGTACTTCCCAAAGATCAAATACCTTCCCAATGACCAAGGTTGATGTACTTAGTCTACTTAGGTTGATTTCAAATGGATTCAAGTGGTTATGAAGTTTGTACCAACACCCAACACTCCCAACTCTTCAAACTGTCCTAATCGGCCTAGAGCCTCTACTAGCCCTGCAATGACCTAAAAGATTTCTTTTCTCCGCACTTCTCCAAAACACTCTGCAAACTAAGTTTTGATTCTGACACCCTTTATCCCACTCTATAACATATCAAAACCTTTCAATAGGTTACTTTGGACCAAACTACTCAAACTCCACACTGTACCCTGTTTGTAGGCCTAAAAGATGTTCATTTTACAAAGCAACTATATGATAGATTTAACTCCTGACCTCAAGACTCTCAACAGACTTCTAAAATGATCCCAAATAGAAGATTTCCCACTCAATTTGACCCTATGGTCTCTGCCAACGCAAAAGCCCCAAATTGGCTCTCCAAAACCCTTAAAACTAGGGCTTGTATGCCTTCCAAGCACTATTGCACCCAAACACCGATGGATTCACCTCTAATTAGACATCCCTTAGTGGATTCAAACATAAAATATCCCTCTTGTTAAGTCAGATTGCTCGCTGCTACACCTGTCCAAGCAATTCATCAACTTTCTCAAACAATATCTCGGTGATCACCACAATTAGACACTTCATCTGCACATTATCATGTTAGAGTTGTATTATACATGTCAGGGAAGGGTCACTCCATGAAAATCAGACAATAACCATTCATGGAATGACCATCTTCAATTGGATTACCAAACTTTTATTAAAATCAGAGAAATCAAATGACTGTCAGCACAACTTTGGGTAAAACAGAAACAAATATGGCTTTCAGAACATTCACCAGGGTTAGAACAGAGATGTAAGGATTCTTACAGCACAGAAACATTTAAGGATCACTATGAAACTCAAACATTGCAAGAAAACATCGAAGTTTGCAGAATTACAGTATTTTTATTGAATCCTTTTGTCTCAGTCCGTACACCCAGGCAACTCTTATGTCGTACAATGATCATTTACATCCTTATAGACCTTCTACCCAGCTAATCCAACCAACTTGGATCGATTGTATTGCTTGTTAAAGACTAAAAACTTCCTAAAACTAAATTCCCTCCAAATGACGAATTAGTTGTTGCTATTTAAATATTTGAATTTTCAAATCCCATTTTATTGTATTTATCTAAGTTGCCGATTCGGGGGCGGATGCGGGATGCGGGTGCGCTTGGATGCATTTTTATATATATGTATTTTTTAAATGTATATATATACTATATATATTATATCTATGATATAGGTAAGTACTCGCCACTACATTACACCTGTTTTAATTAAATTAAGATTTTATTAAAAAAAAACTTATTTTTTTGATAACATTTATTATATAGTTACTAACTCTATTTTACTGAAGATAGATTATAACTAATATTTCATAAATATAATTAAAAGAAGAATTGTTCAAATTATAATAATTAAAAATTTCAACAATATTTTTATTACTTATTCATAAACTCGTCCTCATATCTTGCTAATATAGAGTGAAAGCAATTAAACGCATATGACAACAAAGGGTAATTAATAGTCAATATCTGATCAAAATTTATGCACTGAATAGACATTCCTACACGTCTAAATTAAATTCGGCCACTTTATCTTGAAAATGCAAACGTGGCATATGGGTTGGCAATTTCGTTAGTTTATTTGCCTCTGAGGAATTCGAGTAAATTGTAACGTAAGAAATGCCAAAGTCTATTACTCAGTTGTCCTCAAATGCTGCTAACAAAAAACTCTAAGTCACCAAGGGAATTCAGGTAATGAGGATGACAGCGAATCTACTACGGTATTCAAGAATATAGCTCGCAGTCACCAAGAATTGGCAGCTGGCCAACAACAAATGGCTACAGTCTTGCAGAATCTTTCAGATACCTTGCAGCGTATTACCTTGCCTTGAGATCAAGGTAGGGATAGAGATCTGGGGAGTATCTTAGCTGGTTCTCACAGGTCCAAAATTGACTTGACAGGTGCAGAAGATAGGCCTTTACGTCCTACCTTCTTAAGACCGGAGATAGATACTGTTAGTTTTGATGATGAGGCTTCCTTTACTCATGATATATTGGCTTTACACACTGAGTGGGATGCTTTACCTCGCGAAGTAAAGCAACACCTTAATTTTGATAGGTTCATGACTCAGAAGAGAGAACGCTCTAACGGAAGAACAGAAGGAAGACAGGGACATGTAAATCATGAACTTATGCAAGCAACCAACAAATTGACTCTGACACATTATGATGGGAGTGGCAAGATGACAGCCAGAGCCTGGATTCACAAGCTGGATACATATTTGTCTTTACGTCATATGTCTGAAGAGGACGCCATTCGGTTTGTTGTTTTGCACCTTGACGGTATAGCCCATGACTGGTGGTACCATGGGTTGGTTTCATTGCACCACAATCAGATTGTGACCTATCAGGAATTTGTGGATGGTTAGTGGAGAGATTTGACAAGAAGGGCCCAGAGTCCTATTTCAGGGAGCTAGCACAGCTCAAATAGACAGGCAACTTGGAGGCTTTTACTCGTGAAATTCAGAGAGACTCAGTTATGGTTTATGACATTTCAGAGAGAAGTGTTTAGTTGTTCATTGAGAGGTTAGTGGAACCTCTTAAGGGTTGGGTCAAATCATTTGACCCTACATCTTTACAGTTGGCAATGAAAAAGTCTAGGGACTTGGAGTTTTCAGCTCCATGCAACAAATTTCCACCAAGAACCCCAAATTCTCCTTATGATAACAAAGCTGATCCAAAAAGGAATGAAGGACCAGATTTCAAGAAACCAGTGGCAGGGCCTTTAGATCCCGAAACACTTAGTGACTTGAGGAGGAGACTGTGTTTTTATTGCAGAGGTCCTTATGATGAGAAACATGAATGCCCATTGAAGCCTAAAGGTAGAAATAGGCTTATGGAGTGGTATTACGAGGATGAACGTAATTCTGATTTTAAAGGGCAGCAAGTTGATCCTGAAGAAGATGACTTGGAAAAGGTAGTTAATAGTGAGGTGGATGAGGATTCCCACCTCAAGGTTGTATACCTCTCTAGTATGCAGAAAGAGGGATCTTTCAGGATGAGGGGCCTCTTAGCAGGGCAGCGTGCCATTGCCTTGTTGGATATAGGGCCACACATAATTTCATAGATTCACGTTTGGTCTCTAGGAGAGGCATACAAACAGAGGAGTTTGAAGGCATTAGACTAAAGGTGGTTGATGGTTACACCTTGAAATGTGACAGAATGATTCCAGATCTCCCAATGAAATTAAATAATTATGAATTCAAGGCTGATTTCTATGTGGTTGACATGGGAGGTACTGATTTAGTTTTGGGTATGAGCTGGTTACATTCTATTGAGGCTTTTTATCTCAGCCTTAAAGATATGGAGATGAAGTTTGAAATAGATGGAAAGAAACACATACTCAAGGCAATCAGGGAGGAGAATTTGAAGACTAGGTCACTTAGACGTATACATTGTCTCATTCGCCATGATGCAGTTGAGTGGGCAGCAGAGTGCAGAATATTGCCCACACTTGAGGAGTCGGTGAAATCAGCTTATCACCCTGACATACAAGAGCTTAGGACTAAACACTCTTAAGTGTTTAGTGATCTACCACATGGCAGACCACCTAACAGAGCTATTGACCATATTATTGAGCTTGAGGAGGGCACTAAGCCCATCATGATTACTCCTTACCGGCACCCCAAGCGCCTGAAAGATAAAGTCCAATGGAAAATCGATTTGCATCTGGACTCTTATTTGTTCCTTGTTCTTGATATCCAGAAGGGTAAAATTGATCCTCATCTGGACAAATTGGTCCAACACTTAGTTTTTTTATCGCAAATATCTCCTCATGAGCGGAAAATCAACCTAGATAGGGATTTTCATGATTTTGCAAAGGGGAAATTCTATTTCCATCTGGATTTTGACCATTTTTGGAGTGGAAATTCTATTTCCATGGGGACAAGGTGCAATTTTATAAGGAAAAATTATTTTCATAAGGTTTTTGTATATTTAAAGTATGGAAAATCAAATTTTATACGGATTTTGAAGCCCTTATGCACAAAATATGTCTTTAAAATGTATTTTGGACTATTTGACTAGCCAAAATATTAATTCACTTAGGAATTTTACCTCAAACCATTGCAACTTGACCTAGTGTAACCTTAATCTTGACACTCTTATTTGCACTTGCACCTTGACAACTTAATCACTTAACCACTCCTTAACCTTTTGACCAATGAACTGCCACCTCAACTGCCAAAACCTAATTACAAGCGAAAAGAGGGGGTCCACATTTGCAATGGGGTGATGCTGTGAAAACCTCACAACATCTAATCAAACAACTAGGAAATGCACTCAAAATGGACGAAACAACGAATTTAACTAAGAGCCTTCATCTATGATTACGCACGTCTGTGCAAGTGTCTTCATTCTCGGCTCAACAAGACCACTGGAAGTTTCCTAAGATCCATTGTAGTTAGCTACTATGACATCCATACTCCAAAAGTATCCTGGATAGAACCTTGCTATCAAGCAGGCGTCTATAGCCCCGACGAGGTTATCACTATGATTTCACCACAAACATTGTTCTACTTCCAGCAAATTTGCATTGAATAGTACCAGTAGAGATATCCATGCACCCAAAGCCAAGTGCTTTGAATTTTCTTTTCTTCATCTTTTAAATATTGAGGTCCGAGAGCCAAATTCAAGATCAATGGAGAGCATGCCCACTACCCAAACCAACTCACTTCCCTATCATGCATTTTCTTTCTTTTGATACAGTTTTTTCCCTTTCATAGTTCATTTTGGCCCATAAGCAATGAAGCTCATAATGGGTTTGGAGAAACCACAGTGGCATTGCAACAGGCACAAAGACTTTTCACTAACTCCAACTTCTCTTCGAAGACTCCAATGACTCAGAGCAATTAAGTGTGAGTAAAATGTTGTAATCGAAAGACTCAGATACTCCAAAACACAATTTATGACTCCATCCAAATTTAGGACAAATCCTTTTCGCATGATGAGGTTATTAAGAAAAATCTAATACAAGAGTTCCTTACAAAGAGATATCCAAGAAATAACCAAACAAATCTACCGGGAAAACACTAGCATGTGTTGTATGATACATCGTCGTTCTCACTAATTGGGATCCCTCTAAACTAAACCAACCAAAGAAGAACACCTAAACTAAAGCAAACTTAAACAACTAAACGACTAGACTACTTGGGTCAAACGACTCAAGGCAAATCTACAAACTAAAGCAGCTGAAGCAACTAAGCAACTAGACTAACGACCAAACTTGAGCCAATAAAGAATCTTAAGCCAACTGACTCAAGGAAAACTTGGCTTGACAAAACAACTAAACTAGAAAGGAAACCTATACTAACCTTCTTGAACCAAATGTTTCAAGACAAACCTGCTCTAACTATATACAAAATGCGTAAAGGAATAACACTCAAGAGACCTATATACATACTTGACCTAACATGGTTTCTCAGAATGTTCAGGGGCAACAAGGCTTGGGTGATGGTTCTTAGTCTTGCAAACTCATCCTTGTACTCCGAGAAAAAATTTACTACCCCATTTTCAAACTCAAGAAATTTATCATGTAAAATCAATAGTTAAGGCAATTCATATGGTCCATGATCAATATACCTTCCACATATAATTCCTCCTCACTTAATCATTTCCTTGAAATTATTAAGAATAAATTGACTCTATCATGGGATTCGGCAAACAGGAATGGCTTGAAGATATCCCAAAAGAACATCTTCCTTTGTAATACCAACTCCAACCTTGACAAAGATGTCAAACAATTCAACTCTTCATGCTCAGTCCCATGAATCCTACACTCGTCAGGTGATGCCAATTCAGACAAATTTCGTGGATATAATTGTTCATTCAAAGCCTTCCGAAATTGAGAAATGTCAACTGGATGTATGCCTTGGCCATGAAATAGTTGTCCATCCATTGAGACACCCTTCTTTTTTTTTATCAATTTTCTTTTGGATTTTTCACTTTTTTGGGATTTTTTCAACATAAAAAAGATCTCTCATAATCTCAAATGTGACTTGAAAGCATATGCTCGTTAATATCTTCATGAATGAACTTTGTTCGTGCCCTCCTATCGCCAATTTCTGTTGATGTGAATTTTATACCCTTACAACATGCAGGATAGAACACTCAATGGTTTCAGGATGAAACACCAAATATTGAATCCTCTCTTGAATAAAGACACCACTTATGCTAAAGATTGTTGAGTTACCAGATTCGGACCCTGGACCCTGGATCCGGGTCCAAGTCTGATCCGGGTCTGATCCGGGTTTGGATTCTCCTCCCGGTCCGTGCTGGATCCGGGTAGGGTTCGGATTTGGACCTGTGGGTCCAGATGGATCCGCGATCCAGCCGGACCCACAGGTCCAAATCCGGACCCTGCCCAGATCCCACACGGACCGGGAGGAGAAAACGAGGATCCTCAAGGATCCCGCGCGAATCCACAGTGATCCACAAGGAGCGCACAAGGGGCGCTGCCCCTTGACCCCGTCTTGGGGGCTTTGCCCCAAAACCCCCATTTTTTAATAATTTGGGGTGGAAACTACGCCAATAAAAGTGGGGGAAATTAACCTTCGAGTCTTATTAGGCTCCATATAGAAGATGATGATGATGATGAAGAAGAGAATATCAATAAATTATTAATCCATTAGTTAACTTCAAACAATGATACTTGAACTGATGTTATGATTTAATTTTAATGTTTTGAATCTTTGAGATTTGGCATTGATCAATGATCAAGCATCATAGATTCATACTATTAAATGACTTAGTTTTAGAATTATGTATATTTCTCTTTTTTTTGTATATATAATGCATATATATATATATACACACTCACGAACCCCTACGAACCCAAACGGCAAAAAAAAAAATTCACGAATCCATGAACCGGATTCGCGAGCCCGAATCCGTCCCCGAATTCAAATCGGCAACTTAGAAAGATTGTAATGAAAGATCATAAAGGTGACTCCAAGGTTCTTTCTCAATGGTGGATACTTACTCAGTAGTAATAATGTGATATGTTGGTATCACGAGGGCACTTGTGTTAGTTCACTAGGACTTTGTCAATTTGATCTTAAATGATATGGCTTAACAATGTGCAATAAAAATATATTCCAACTTACGGAATGCAATAAACTTAAACTTATGAATCTAAGCTACCTTTACTTCTTCTTAGGGATACAAGAAATAGTGAATATCCTTGGACTCTACTAGATGCAGTCTTGTCATCAACTCCACTCACCTAGTGCAAT
Organism: Thuja plicata; assembly: GCA_018584345.1. NCBI lineage: Eukaryota > Viridiplantae > Streptophyta > Pinopsida > Cupressales > Cupressaceae > Thuja > Thuja plicata. The sequence goes on along the minus strand of MU226400.1, from coordinate 4,692,833 downwards.
CTTGTAAGGTGTATTCAAAAGATGTACAAATTACTACCGTTTCAATAATCCCATCTATGGATGCAAATTAATGAGCAAGTACCAATTGAAGTTAAATTCATAATAATGTCATTCGACCACACAAGGCAAGACTTGCAATCAGTAAGCAACTAGTGATTTGGTCTATGATCAAGCCACATGCATTCACAATTACTCTTATCTAACTAAACTCTTCAATGCAAATTCTAACTAAATACTTGAGATCAAATGTATTATAAATGAGGAATGTAGATCACCATGCAATACTCTGAAAGACTACAAGTATTCACCATGCACAACACAACAATGATTACAGAGCAAATTTGGCAATATATTTGCAACAATTCTCCAACAATCTCTCCCTTACGAATGACAAGAGTGGGGTTTATATAGGAGCCCCAAATACAATGAACGACCAGGATTGATTTGAAACCAATGGCCCAAATTTACTCACAGAAAACCCTAATTAGGGTTGCTACAATCATTAAATACATAGCCAATGATAATGAGGCACCACCCTATGGGCCAATGAGAAAATTACATTCCATATCCCCTTGAGGATGAACAAATGAGAAAAGAATATGTTCCACATGTCCATTTGTGAATGATTCTGATTGGATGATCTTGGAGATATCAACTTGGAGCTTTTTGATTGGTTGAATGATGACTGGATGCCACTTTAGCTTGCTCAACTTTGATCCTTGTTTCAATTTTGTTTCTTCATCCTCTTCCTTTAGGAAATTCTCTCATTGAACTTGTCCTTGAAATTGTTCTTGATATCTCGATTTTCCTGAAGTGACGAGTTTCCCTCTATTGATCATAGTCTTGTAAATCTTCATATATTTGAACCCTTGATGAGGCAATCTTTCTCATTTGCAGACCTTTCTTCCTTACAAAATTTGATCAAACCCGCGTCCTAAGGTTTTCTTCTCCAATTGTTTGGGACATCCTTGATGCCTTTATCCGTTACCTCCTTGGCTTGAAATCCTTTAGCCTTGATCCCCCATAGGAACAAATTGGAGTCTCTAACAACTTGTCCTTGAATTGAATCCTGTTTGATCCTTGTGGAAAATTGATGTGAATAGGGACAAGTTGATCTCCTTATAAGGTAGTCCTTATTCTTCAAGCGTTTAATCAAGTGGAAAGTTTACTTGCATAGGGACACATGAATGTCCTTGAATTTGAACTTGAACTTGCCCATGGACTCCTTGTTTTTAAATCCGGACATATTCACGTCCTTGCTTGATGAAGGCTTAATCTTGAATCCTCTAAGTCTCCTTGAATGTATCAAGTTCCTTTTGCCTTGTAGAGGAATTATCCATGTTGTAATCGCATCGTTGAATCCTTCCTCTTTCCTCATCCGCGTCCTTGCATGTAGTCACCTCTGCAAAAGAGAAAGAACACCTTATATCAAAAGTTACGAACAATGAAATGCAAATTGAATTACTTAAGATAATCCTTATGATAAGCAATCCCCAATTTGGAAATTATCAACAATATTATTTTCTCGTGTTACATGGTGGAAATTTGCTTGTCACAGGGATTAATTGATTTTATGTTCCTTGTTCAATCCTTGCTTTGATTCTTGCTCATCCTCTTGGTGGAAAACTGATAGGGACAAGGATAAAATGAAGTCCCTACAAAATGTCCTTGTTTTGCATACCTTTCCCAGCTAGTGGAAAATCAATCTGGATAGGGACAAGCTGAAATCCCTGTATAAAATACCCTTACCTCGTCCTTGATTTTGTTACTGATTTGCAGCTTTATGACTTAGAGAATCAAGGCCTTAAGTTTGCAAATGAAGCTTTAAAATGAAGACACAAGTCTGAAAATCTGAGGACAGGTCTGAAAATTAAGTCTGAAGATATCCTTAAAATCAGTCCAATCTCTACGATAAGTGCAATCCAATCAATGACCATGTGAATTAAGAAAAGTATGAGGGTGTCTTGTGATTCAAATACGCGAAAAAAAACCTTTTTGCCATAAGACATAATTCTGGTTTTCTGACGACTAAGTCTGAAACACATCTTTCTTTGATGATTTTGCCCTCAACACTCAGTGATTTCGTGCAAGGATAACTCCTTAACACTCAGCAATGATCTCTGATGTGATTAAACAACTTGAGAATTTTCTATGATTTTTTGAGAAAATCGAATCTCTTGGGAAAGTTTCAGACTTAGGTCTGAATACACTTGCATTCCCAGCTTGTATTTGGTCTTGGGGCTTCAATTTAATCCATCTAAATGATCCGCAATGAGTGCCAGAAAGGATTAGTGACCAAGGGATTATATATGATTTTCCAAAGAAAATCGAACCTCTATGGGTTTTTAGACTTTTAAGCCTACAGACATCACGCTTACAGCCCTCTTGGTTGCCCCAGCTTGGTCTTGAAACTCAGAATTTTATCCTTCAAACAGCCTGCAACAAGTTTCCATGTGATTTGGTGACTAAAAAATTTCTAAGGATTTTTATGAAAATCAGCCCCTATAAGAGAAGTTTTCAGATTTAGAAATGAAAACATTCATATTTCCCATTAACTCATCATTTAGATGCTTACCATGGTCTGAAAAAATTCTGATTTTCTTTCTTCGCAATTCTCTTGCAATCTGATTTCTTTGGCCACCTCTGATATTTTCTCCTTGCGGTTCGAATTTCAGCTCTCCACCCCTTAGACAATTTTCTTATTAACTCCTTGGCTCTTGCTTTGACCACCCTTGACCTTTAAAGTCAATCCACCATCTATTTTGTACTTCCTTATTGCTGTTGGAGGTTTTTATAAAGGAGTTTTAGTTGAAATCTTACCCACACAGCCAATGTGGGATTAAAACAGTACCACCTTGAAACTTGTGTATAAGGTAATTTAATTAGTTTCCTTTTATAATTTCATTTTATTTCACCAAAGGGGAAAATCGACCAGCTTAGGGACTCCATAATCCTTCAAATTTCTCTTGTTCTCATTTAAATAATCCTCCTTGTCCATAGAGGGGAGAATCAACTCTCATAGGGACTAATATAATCCCAATACTTGACATTTTCACTTAACAAAAATGGCCCTCAAAGGGAAAAACGACCCTCATAGGGACTTGGGGAAATTTCACATGCATAAGGAGAAGTGGAGATTTTTCATCCATAAGGACTTTCCTGACTTCCCAGCTTAAAAAATTTCTAAGTATAGGTCCTAGTAAAAAAACCATCTTCATCGGAACAAAGGGAAAATCCTTGTCCATAGGGACTTCACAATTTTCTCAAAATTTTCAAAGTATAGAGTCTAGTGGAAACTTGATGTGCATAGGGAGTCTTACCATTTACCCTTGTTTCTGATATCCAGGAGGGGAAAAACGACCTCCATAGGGACTAGTCGTCCCAACACTTAGTTTTTAAATGCAAATCTCTCCTCATGAGTGGAAAAAAAACCTTAATAGGGACTTTCATGATTTCTCAAACGGAAATTCTACTTCTATCGGGACTACGTGCATTTTTGTAGTGGAAATTCTATTTCCATCGGGACTAAGTGCAATTTTTGAGTGGAAATTCTATTTCCATTGAGACAAAGTGCAATTTTGGAGTGGAAATTCTATTTTCATTAGGGCAAAGCGCAATTTTATAAGGAAAAATTTATTTTCATAAGGTTTTTGCATATTGTAAGTATGGAAAATCAATTTTTATAGAGATTTTGTAACCCTATGCACAAAATATGTCTTTATAATGTATTTTGGACTATTTGGCTGGCCAAAATATTAATGCACTTAGGAATTTTATCTCAAACCATTGTAACTTGACCTAATGTAACCTTAATCTTGACACTCCTATTTGCACTTGCAACTTGACAACTTAATCACTTAACCACTCCTTAACCTTTTGACCTTTGAACTATCACCTCAACTGCCAAAACCTAACAACTACGAGCAAAAAGAGGGGGTCCCCATTTGCAATGGGGCGATGGTGTGAAAACCTCACAGCACCACTGTAATGTTCCCTAATGTTAATACTTGGAAAATTGGGACAATTAATTCACAAAAACAGTTGCAAGAGACTTCTTTCCAAAGGCAAAAAGTCTCTAATGACACATAAAACGATGACAATTGATATTATGCAATGCAAGGATAATAGATTATGATTCAGAATTGGTACCACTTATAATATGATCATATAAGAACCAATATCACTGCTCCCTCTGATTTATCACTTAGATGTATGCAAAGATGATCTTGATCTATATATCTGCACTTTGTGCAATGCAATAAATGTTAGAGTATGGATAGAGTATCTTTGCTGTCTCTGATATGGTTGATGATAATTGCAAGGGTGATCTCTGATCTGCAAGCGTTGAGTTTACTCAACTATTTCTGATATGACAATGTAGAATATGCTACAAGTTGCCTCTCAATTTCTTATAGCCTATTCTGATACATCGATGTTAATATGTCGTATGTCTCTTCTCAATCACTTATAGTGATGATGTAGATTTGTTGTTTTTTATTAAGACTCTTGAAGTATGCAAAGTTCTGCTCAATATCGCTTATAGCGATAAGGTAATTGCCATGTCTGATTTGGCTCTATCGATATGCAATATATTTTGTATTGGTCTAATAAAAACTTCGATCTATATATGAATGCTTGTCCAATACATGTGTTTATGTAACAATTCTCTATCATCTTCAGTTATGTATGCTTGCCTGATTTATCTTGTAAATTATAGCAATTCCAAAAATATGTTGTGTCCAATATGTATCACTGGTAAATGTGCGTCCAAAGCCAAGGGTTGTTTGCTCAAAATGAGTGAATCCACAAAGGATGAAATAAGAATAAAAGATGTCCGACGATACTTTTTGAATGAGATTGATCCTCATTATAAAAACTTGCAAAGCCAAATTCTGCAGGTGAGGGAAATTAGAGCTCGAAGAGAAGCTGCAGCTCCAGATCAGGTGGGTCAAGATGGAAGGCAGGAGGAACCAAGACGGAGGTGGGGACAGCCCACCGGCTCTAGGAACCTAGAAGTAATTGGTAATGGCCGAGCCTGCTGGTGGCGCCAATTAGTACTCATAGAGAAAGCAACTTCTGGTTTTTTCAAGTTATTTCTCTGTTTTGTTTCAAGTTTGATTTATGGACTCTGGTTAGGCATGGTTTTTGGTGTGTTTGTAATGTGAGGATAGAGGTGCGGAGTCCTTTTGTGTATTGATGTAATGAGGTATCTGTGCATGAAGGCATGGGGAAAGAGGGGTGTTTGTTGATGATTTGTTATGTCCCCATCATTCTAGACTGCCGTAGTGTTTATCCAAGGGTGGTTGTTACTACGTACATGTCGCTTACTTTTGGCCTAGATAGAAAGGTTTGAACAGAACAATATTTTGTACTTATGTAATTAGTATATTATTAATAGAATAATCAATTTTACCAATCAAAAAAAAATTGCAAACCCGAAAGGTTGCATCTCTTGAAGAATAAGAGACATCTCTTTTTCTACAAATCAGCTTAATTAATCAAATTGCACCTTTCCATAATTAATTGTTATTCCATTCAAATTGCCTATGTATGTTAATTGTTGTATTAACTAAATGTTGCCTTCTCTAACCCAATCGCTACTTCCATATCACCATTTGGTGCTAGTCACACCATATATCAATAGTTTTGTTGTATTCGGTCAAAAACACATTCCTTAGCGACAGTTATTACAATCATCTTGTGGATCATTGTTTGTCCTTTATTTTATTGTTTTTATCCTAGGTACCGGGTTTGCCCGTGGACCCCCCCGGACCAGGATAAATTCGAACCAATACATGGTCTGGGTCCGGTCCAACTGTGGGTCCCGGCAGGGTCCGATCCACGGCACCAATTTCGAACCCGGGCTACGGAAGGTCAAACCTGGGCGAACTTCGAAAAAAATTGCGAACTTGGCGCGTGGGTTCAATAAAAACGTAAGTTTATCACAATTTAATAAAAATTTGGCGTCCACAACCCTTAAAAGCTGATTTGAAAGGCTTATTTTTGACTTCTCATTCTCATTTGTGGTGGGCAAATAGGTTATTTTGTCTTCAGCAAGAGGAAATAGGTGGTTGACCAAGAGCTTGGTTGTGCAAGGAGGAGTTGGAAGTTTGATTTGTGGACCTTCTTCAAGTGATTGTGCCTCATTTCGACACCTTTGCAAGCTTACAATGAGTGGAAGAGGTAAGTTCTTGTTCCATTTGCTTCAAGTTTTTGTTTTTGTTTAAGCATTTTATTTTATTTTCATTTCTCTTTCATTGTCTATTATTTTCCAGAATTTTTCATTCTCTTGTTTTTATATTGAATATGTATACAAATTTCTTGCCATGGGAAAAGGAACTACAATGACATCTACCTCTTTCTCAGTAGGCAACCGCAATATTGACCAAAGAGTAGAACCCCCTTCTGATTCTCCTTTGTGGAAGTATGTTGCTATTGTAAGTGCCCTTCTAGGAGGTGGTGCATTCCGTTGGAAATGTCGGGGTTGTGATGTAGTAGAGAATAGTTCATATTATCATGTGTTAGGCCATTTGTGTGGATTCCCTGGAAGAGGAGTCAAGAAATGCCCTGGAAAAAACGAAGCGCCTATATCAAATGCAACAGTATTACAATATATTGCAGAGCATGAGGCAGCATAAGAGAGAGAAGAACATAGACAAATTACAGCCACTAGTAGTAAAAGTTTTTAAAAAAAGCAAAGGGAATGCAACCCCACTCTATAGATGTTGTGATAGAAGATCACCCCTTTAATACTACCTCAGCTGGCCTTGATACTAAAAGTGAAGCACCCCCTACAAACACACTTAAAAGAAAGGGACCACTAGAAACTGCATTTCAAAATCAGAGTCGAGAACTTGCCGACATTGATGTGGCAAGATGCTTGTATGCAAATGGGCTGCCTTTTAGTGTTGTTCGCTCTCCATATTGGAAGCAAATGTTGAAAAGTGCCAATGAAGCTCCAAGAGGGTATACGGGCCCTGGTTATGAGAGAGTAGGAACCACCTTGTTGGATCAAGAGGTCAAGGTGGTTGATGATCAATCGAAGGCCATAAGGGATTCATGGATTGAGTCAGGAGTATCCATTGTTTCAGATGGGTGGAAAGATGCTAGAAATCATCCCTTGATCAATGTCTTGGCGGTGTCCCCTAAAGGGGCAAAGTTTTTGAAATCTGTGGATTGTGAGGAGCAAGTAAAAGATGGGCCATTTATTGCTAATATTCTCATCTCTGCCATTGAACAAGTGGGTCCTAGAAATGTTGTCCAAGTCATAACGGACAACGCAAAGAATTGTAAAGCTGCTGGTTTGTTCGTTGAAAAGCGATATCAGCACATCTTTTGGACACCTTGTGCAGTCCATTCAATCAATCTTATGCTAAAAAAGATTGGGAACAAGATTGGGTGGATCAAAGAGATATACGCAGAGACTGAGGACATCCAGATGTTCGTCACAAACCACCACGTAACTCAGGGAATATTCAGAATGTTCTCACGTTTGGAGCTACTCAAGGTAAGTGAACTTGAACTCAAGTTAGTAAATTAAATTTTAATATGTTGATTGTGTTATGTGTATGTACATTTTGTTTTATACTTTTTTATTTAAAGTATGTATGGTGTATGATGTATCTAATAGTTGTATTTTTTTGGTTCTACTTCTAATTTATGTTCCAAGTTGCTGAGACTCGTTTTGCATCGAATTTAATCGTCTTGAGACGACTTGTGCAAGTCAAAGAGGCACTTTGCAATATGGTAATCAACAACAATTGGGCTATACGGAAGCAAAGCAACAGTGTGAGGGCAACCAAAATAAAGCAAAGGATATTGGATGACTCATGGTGGGAACGTATGGAATATCTCATTAAGTTCACCGAGCCCATTTTGAGCATGCTTAGGTACACCGATATGAAAAGGCCTTGCCTTGGAGAGATCTATGATGGCATAGACTCAATGCTTGAGAAGATCAAGCAAATTGTAAATGAAAAAGAGCAAGATCCTCAATAGGCCTTCTTCAAAGAATTGCAAGGAATTATTGAACAACGATGGAACAAAATGACCACTCCTCTACATTTGTTTGCCTATGCATTGACGCCAAAGTACTATAGCACCCAATTTACTGATCAACCAGGAAGGCTACCACCCTATAGAGATGTAGAAGTCTGATGGGTACAAGGCAGCATTTCAAAGACTCTTTCCTGATGATGATATGCGAGATATGATTACGGATGAGTTCATAGAGTTTGTGGATGCAAAATGTCTATGTAATGATGCTCTTCGTCATCGGTTTAGGAAAGATACTCGTAGTTGGTGGTACTTCCATGGCCAAAGATTCCAAATGTTGCAGCCCGTTGCAATTAAAGTTATATCACAAGTAAGTTTTATTTTTTTATTAGTTTGAAGTTTACTTTATCTTCATGACTAGCAATAGCAACTAGCAAGTAATTTTTATTTTATAATATTAAGTTTAAAATTTATTTTAATTGTTTATTGTCTTGACTCTTGACTCTTGTCTTCATAGGTTGTTGCTAGTTCATCTGCAGCAGAAAGAAATTGGAGCACATATTCGTTCATCCACTCATCGAAGCACAATAGGTTGCAATCTAAAAGAGCGGAGAACTTGGTATTTGTGCATTACAACTTGCGTCTTGTCTCTCACAAGACTAAAGAATACAATGAAGGGGAGACGAAGAGGTGGGATATAAATGCA